>MJUU01019492.1:2584-43422 GCA_002080025.1 Modiolus philippinarum
AATATAAAAGATAGGGCACTTTTTCTCTATTTTATATTATACCGGTGTCCGCAATACTATAACTTGATAGAATTTAACCATAAATATAAAAAATAGGGCACTTTTTCTCTATTTTGAATTGTGGTTCTATTTTATATTATACTGGTTTCTGCAATACTAAAATGTCATATAATTTAACCATAAATATAAAGAAAGGGGCAGTTTTTCGCTATTTTATATTATACCGGTGTCTGCATACTTAAACTGCCTATGGTTTAACCATAGATATAATAAGTTAATCTGATTAGACTTTTATTGTTTTACTATATTGAACAGGTTGATATCGCATTGAATGAAGTTGATTAAATAAAGGTTTGCGTTCCTAAGCAATAAATGTTTTTGTGACAAAAAATCGCCAGACGTGATACTTAAACCTGGGACTAATATAACATGTTATATTAGTCCCAGCTTAAACTGATAATATTTTATTTTCTTCTTGTAAAATCGGGGGTTGTAAAAAAAGGTATATTTCGAGTTGAAAAAAATAAACAACAACGGTGTTTTGCAAAAAAACTGGTAAACCTATCTATAAAATGCGGAATTTAAATGAAACGAGTAAACGCACGCTACACGATACACGCAATGAACGTTACACGTTACACGATACACGATACACGATGAGCGCACACGATTTACACGATGAACGCAAACGATCTACACGACGAACGCAAACGATTCACACGATGAGCGCTATTTTGGGAATGTTGCACGTTTCCATCGCTGTACATAATACCGAAAATATGCTATCAAAGCAGAAAATTAGATAAACGATACAATGAAGCAAGATAAAATTTAACAAAACTAAAACGCGGTCTGTTCGATACGGCACTGTCGCGCTGAATGACAGAAACACGACAGGCGGGAACCTACGTAACAATCTATGGGCAGATAACTTAGAAGAAATTAATTTCAATCTAAGTCAGTCCCTTCAAACGATTGAAATTACATTTCTTCTCCCAACATAAGCCCATATACAACGCAATGCAAAGTGATGCACATAATGCAGCATATAACATATAGACAACGTACTGCATCCAATTATAATCTCTGTAATAATAACTAACACTCGTATCAATTTGGATAACCACACGACAGTGCCATGTGCTGAAAATCAAAGAACGGGGAAAGAACAAATTTTATCTTGCTTCATATAAATCGACAAAAATTACCAATGTATTGGGGGAAAAATAATCTGAGCAAATAATTTAAAAAAATTTCAGTCATGTAAATGCCATAAATTTTAATTAAACTGTACATCCAAAGAAAAAATAATCACAACCCTAAATTTTTGGAAACTATTAACCTGTCATGTAAAGAATCTTTCACATATCCATCTTTAGCGGTTTCGGACCGCCATCTGCCATATTTTTTAAATAAGCGGTCGGAAATATCGAAGTTAGCACATGTTGTAGCCCCTCCAGAACGTAAACTATGTAAACCGTATTTCTTTATATCGGGGATGAATTGTTGAAAAGCGTCAATGAATAGTTCTCTCATCCTGGTATATGAAAGTGGTTTATTTTCGTTGCGGAGTTCAAAACGATCCTTGATTTTTGTAATATTTCTAAAAACATATTCACTGGAATCGACTGGAATATTTGACAAAGACAAATACAATTCTAAATTTTTCACAGGACAAAGGTTAGAATCCGTACGTGCTATAACAACTGAATTGCCATCACGGTATATATCTGTTTTACTCTTCGCAATAAATGTCGAAATATAACAAGAATGGAATAGTATATCACATCTTCTTACACTAAGAAGCTCTGAAACTCGCAGAAATCCTGCATAAGCAAGTAAACAAGCACATATCAACCGTTGTGACATAAGATTATTCTCTTTATAAAATGAATTGTAAAATTTTTCCAAAATTTCTGGTGTAATAGACTCCTTTTTGTCTATCGGTATAGCTAAACGACGCTTAGCACCTTCAAAAACGTTCCTAACTACCACGGAGTTAGTCGGAGAAGAAGTGCAAACTAAATTATGTGCCCATTGCAGACTGTAAAATGCGGAAATAATCGGACTAACTGTACGACACTGTTGTACCAAAGAAGACAAATAAAGGGCAACATAAAACGGTTTTGCCGGGAAAATGTCACTGTTATTAACACCATGAGAAGCGGCCCATTTTTTCCAACGCATAAATCCAGCATGGTACGTTTTAACGGTAGTATCTGCTTTTGACTCGCACAATAATTCCATAAGTAAATCTAAAGGTCCCTGTAATGATGACGATATACTTTTAACATCCGATCCATAAGCCTGCAAAAATACATTTGTATAACAAAAATTATAATTAAGAAAAGTTCTCAATTATTCGAAACTACGTACAAATTATTACTAAATGTTAGTTAAACATTAACAAGACCATTTCTACACATGGTCTTAATGCTATACCTAATAGCATTGTGTGTTAGTATGTTAATGTCAACAAGACTTATCACAATTAAGTCTTAATGCCGAATCCGTACTTAAACAGATATGCATTGAAAGTTAGCTAATATTCTAAACATCTCATACATCTGAAAAATTCAGAAAAGCATAAAAGCTTGTACACCTGTAAGCAAATAGCTTAAACACACTCATAAACCTGGCAACTAATGCCTAAAATCCAGCCTTAAAGCTAACATTCTAAATGTCAAATCATTATAACCAAATATAGATCGTTTACTCTTGCCTGGAGTGTAAAACTCCTTTGTGTTTGGTAAATCAATATAATCAATTACTTGATCTATGAACCCGTCACCACCGGGGCATAACATAGGCCAATAACTGGCAGACGGCCAACACGGCACTATCAATGTACGAACTGCTCCACATTGTCTCATGTACTTTAGTACACGTGAAACTAAAAACACAGGGGGCACAAATAAACCATTCACCCCTTTCCAATCTACTGAAAATGCATCTATACAAGAAGAATGTTCATTCCAAAATCTAGATTAAAAAACTACAAGTTTAAAATTATGATCTGAAGCAAACCAGTCCACCTCATGTGGTCCCCATAGAAATTCGATCATCTGAAAAATTTTTTCACTGATGCCCCAATCATCATAATCAACAATGCGACTTAAATAGTCAGCTTTATCGTTCTCAGATCTAGGAATCCAAACTATGTCTATATCAATTTTAAATGTGAGACAAGTACTAAAAATGTCTAATGCTAAGTTCTGCAACAAAGTTTTTGTACTACCCTTACTGACAATACTGACTACATTTTGGTTATCAGTATACCATTTAATTCTTTTGTTTGATAAGAAGTCTATTAATGACAAAAGCACCTTTTTAACCGCAGTGAGTTCCTTCCATGTTGAGCTGTTACCACGCTCGGAATCAAGCCTCATACCATGAGCAACAGTAAACGGTGTTTCAACAATATATCCACTAAACCCTGTATTGCTTGCATCACTGTACACAACCCTCTGACAAGATTCGTCAGTAGTAAAGCACTTAATATTAATATCCTTGACAAACTGTTTCCAAAAACCTAACTGTTCAATACTAGCATCGGATAACTTAATATAAGAATACCAAGAGAATGCACTATTTACATCAATAGTTAAGTGTTTTGTCATCAAATATGCAATGTTGCCAATAACCGAATACATGGATATAATTTGTCCGACTACAGATGCTATATTTCTAACATACACTTTTTTACGATTTGATACGCATGATAAAATATCAGTTATAGTGTTTAATACCTTGTCAATCCTTTGATCTGGGATTTTATAAAATCCGAATTCAGTGTCAATGAATGTACCTAACCAAACCAGACGTTTGGTAGGCTCCCACATAGACTTCTCTGCTTTAGGTGCAAATCCACTTTTAATCAAATCAGATTTTACCTGTTCTGATACAGTTTTACACAATTCACCATCTTCTACAATACCTAATCCGTCGTCAAGGTACATAATTACCTGTTTACCTTCAGATCTCCATTTCTTGACTAATGGTCTTGTAAGTTTGGTAAACAAATAACATGCTGTACTTAAACCAAATGGTAAAACAAGAAATTTAAAAAATGTTGTCTTACCATCACTATCCCAAGAAAATCCTAAAAATCAGTGTGTGGTTCATAAATGCTCATGATATGCAGAAGTAATATCAAATTTAAAAAGATGTGAATTAACTTTAATATGTGGTCGAGCTGTCCGCATATCCTCAAATTTCACGCTCTGTTTCCACAGATGTTTATTTACAGCTCGTAAATCAAGTATTAATCTTTTCTTACCGTTTGATTGTAATGACACGGTCAATGGATTTACAACAAAGGGGGGTTTATCCCATCGCACAGCTAAACCTCTGTCTAATAAATCTTGTATTGCGGTAATAACAAAATCTGCATTGTTTTTAGCTGACAAATTGTTAGGTAAACAAACTGAAGGAGGAATAGAATAAAAGGGTAATTTGTAACCATTACGAATAGTATCAAGTACAAAATCATATGCACCTATATCAACCCAAAATTGAATGTTGTCTTTTAACCTGTCTTTGACAATAATATGTGCACTACCTTGTTCGTACTCGTAATAATCTCTAGTTAATAAAGTGTTATTGTCTAAGCTACTAGTATCAATCAAATTTAAAGAATACTCATCTTTAACAAAATTATGTTGCTTTTGGTGGGGTTGCTGTATTGTTGTTGGCGTAGGGGCAGTTTGCCCTCCAATGCTTGTAGCTTCCACAATTGAAAACAGGGTCCCCGTTGTTGTTGTCTTCCAGCGTAGTTGCCTTGGGTAAACCGGACACTGGTGTACCAAGACGGCTGGCCCCCACGAAAGGGCGGCGGAATATACCCAGGAGCAGAAACAGTATGTGTTGGCTGTGGTTTTTACGGCTTTCTTAGATTTCTTTTTACGAATAGCCCTATTTTCAGCTCTAATAATCTTGGATTCATCTTCGGAATCACTGGCGATGGGGTTGGCCTCATATTGACGAGCAGTATCCCAACCTCCATCTGAAGTGTCAGCAATTTTAATCAGCTTATTTCTATGCTTAAGCCTGTCCAAACATGCAACGATAAGTTCACGGGCATAATCTACATTTGTATTGTCAATTGCCCAAAGTGCCTGAGTAAGGTCTTCCATATTTTCAGTGTTGCAATTGTATTGAATTTTATTACCTTCCGAACGCCATTTATACTGCGCGTCTGTTTTCAGCTTTTTCACCTGAGACTTCATACTCTGATTGCTTCCGTGAAATTCGTCACGAAGAGTTCCCATCTTCTCTGTAATTTTGGCATCAACGATGGCTTCAATGTTCTGGCCTTGACGTTTAACTGCGTCGAGTACAGTTTGGAGCGAAATTTCTTCATTAGGCGGAGGATCCATATCTTCCTTGTTAACAAAACTAAAACGCGGTCTGTTCGATACGGCACTGTCGCGCTGAATGACAGAAACACGAGAGGCGGGAACCTACGTAACAATCTATGGGCAGATAACTTAGAAGAAATTAATTTCAATCTAATTCAGTCCCTTCAAACGATTGAAATTACATTTATAATGCCTTGGTTCCCTGTCTAGTGTGTTTTCTTGTCAAACGTCAACTTTTATAATATAAATAAGAAACGAAATCCGATTCGGTAAATGGCATTAGAATCACAATAACAGCACAATATTTGAATGCCCAGGGGCATTAATAAAAAATTGGCGGCAAAAATGCAGTTCAAAAGCGACGCGTGGCGGAGTCTTTTAAAGGATATTTTTGACCGTCAAATCACGGTGTGACGCCCCAGGACATTCAAATAATGTACTGTAATTACTTAAATGTACACGGACTGCCCAAATGTCGCAAAGACAGTTAGTTTTTCCGCCCAAACCATTGATGAAATCTGTTTAAAACTTACTATTATGTATTCACAGTGCTTGTTATTGAAGGCCTCCTGGTGACTTCAAGAGACAGAAGACCAATAAAATGATTAATGACTGAAGTATATTTGATAATTCAAACAAAATTCTAAATACGATAGAAATTTTAATGCATAACTCACAATGATTTGAAAAGTATCGGAAATAATCTTTCAGAGCATCTGTTTATCTAAGACAAGCCTTTTGCTCTCGGAGAAGACTATAAAAATTACGAATGTCACTTTCAAAATGTAGTGATTGGATAATGAAAGAAATTCGCATCAAGTATGGTTAAGAAAAAAATGCAAGAAGTTTTTATTTTACCAATAAGATCAGTTATTACTGTCTGTGAATGATTACGCTTTGTTGCACTAGAAACAATAAATGTGACTGTTGAAAAATGTCGTTATTATATAAAGAATATCGGGCAGTGTGGAGTCCTTAAGAAGATTCCCCGTGCGAGCGATGTATACTCTCTATTCATTTCAGTTATGGTGTACTTTTTCATGAGAGAATTTTTCATATGGGTATACCATCATATTACAAATTTGGACATTTTTTGTAATTTCGAAATGTAATTCTGACCACCTGTTTAAAGTGCCCACATCTCACTATTTTTAATGCCAAGTTTTCTTGCAATCGACTTGATGAGTGCCATGTATTTGTCTATATTTTCTAATCATCCACTAGCTTAAAACACTAGTGGTTTTGTAGGGCAACGGATGACAGTAGTTGTAAGATTTCTTTGCCAGTTTAATTTATGTTTGTTGATGATCCCGCATCCATGACCAGAAAAGACACGGATGTAGCCTTGTTCGACAATTAGCAAAGACTTCCGCTAAAACTGGTGCTGGCAGCCGTCTTGAACTTTCTTTGAGGTATGAGCAAAACTCATTGTTAAAGGCCTTATTGTGATTTCAAGATGAAAAACAACAACAAAAGCGTTGTTCCTTTGCTTGTTTTTATCATGTATTTGTACGGACTTTGTTTCAGGTGCATTTACTCCATAGCCTTTCATTCACCATTAATATTTTTCAATAATAATTGCTTTAAGGGAAGTAGCATCTCTCATTCTACAATGGTAAGTATCTTACTGACTTGAATGATGATTACAGTGATAATCAAATTCAAGAAAATTCAGTACTAAACAAGTGTTGCATCTCTGATTCTACGCAACTAAAGAAAAGTTGCTATGGTTAAACAGCATTGTTGCTATTATTTTCTAATTTATATACTAGTCTGATAATTTGAATTCTGAAGACAATTTAATGTTTTTACTTTAATTAGTCAATAAATCAGTTAATGTGTCCTTTGTCAGTGCTCGCTGACAGCCTTCTTTTCATCACTAATTTAATCTTCTAATCCTCTCCTGAATGTAAAACGCTAAATTGCTATTCGTAATTGCTAGAATTGGCGTGTTTAAAACCAGATGTATTGTATATCATATGACATTTTTCTTAAAACTGTCAAAGTAAATGGATTAATTTCCAAGAAAACAATAAAAAGATTCAGAGAAAAATTGTCCCACTATAATGCTACAATCAAGACCGTTGCCAAGTCTAAATTGTATGTATTTGTTTCATCCGGTTCCAACTGATTTTAATCTCAATTTCACCTTTTTGACTTGTACATGAAAATACTGTTATAATCACATGTTGCTTTTCTGAATTAATTTTATTCGCTAGTATTACTTTGATTTGTGCCAAGATAACATTTACAGAATCCTGATCCTGATCCCAAGACTTTCGATATGGGAGCTCTTGTGTGTTTGAATACACTAATAATACATTAATTAGTTCGATGAGAAGATTTGAAAGACACAGATAAGGGACTTTCGAGATAGGAATTCTTGCACGTTTGGTGACGAAAATGAATGTGTGAATTCCAGTGAAGAGGGGCATGATTGGATTTCTGACCAATTGAATATAAGACAATTCCCACGTATACGTCAAACAACAACAAGCTGTATTCTCCACAAAAATGTATATACTCATGTTCCATTTTGTATTGATAGAAGTGATCTGTCTAAAAATAAGGAAGTGAAAAGTATACGGCTGCCCATATTTATTTTCCGGTTTATGACAAAAGTTCTTCACCATAACAAGACCGAAGACTTCTTTTGGGTGATTAGAAAGATCCTTGATTTTCAAATGAAATTTTTGTTATTTTGAATTATTGTTATTAAAGTATCTTTTTAATCTAGTAGATAAGCACCCGAGTGAATTGATCCGATTGAATTAAATTTACTTTTAAGAGGTTTCAAATGTTAAAGTTTCAACTAGTTATTGTATATTTTTACTTTTAGAGGTGAACATGATGTATGTTTAAACTAGATATAATATGAACTTTTATAAAAGAAAATAGACATTTAGACTCAAACACCAGCAGGAGAGCAAGACAGGGGAATCTCAGACACCCGAATCTCAGACACCCAAGGGTAAGATTTCCAGTTTCGGACGAAGCTTCCTGAGTCCCAGCTGATTGAAATCTTACCCGAGGGTGTCTGAATTCTCTTTTCTTGCATTTCCACTGGTTTTTGGTTTTATTTCTCACTGTATTCATCCTAAAATACACTAAAATCCACACAAAAATATCGTCCCCTTTCGTTTGTTTACACAATAAGTTATGTCCCTATTTGTAAAGTCATTAAATCAGGAATGTATACCCGAGCGAACCATATTTTATAAGAAGATTTTTCTCGTTTTTTCCAGTGGAATTTTGCTTCAAATGATGTAACAATTTTAAAATACGCAGATAAAATCCACTTATGATCACATATGAGGACAGAAGTAGACTACAGACCCTAATTTGCAAAACAGGGTAATTGCCAATAAACTGCACGTGATTTTTTTGTCTTACACCAGTGTAAGACTAGAAGAATATTACACCAGAGCGAGGGTGAGACAGAAAATCTCAGACGTTCAAGAGTAAGATTTCATGTACTGAAACGAAGCTAGCGGAGTCCGTGACGCTAGAAATCTTACCTGAGGGTGTCTGAGATTTTTTTGTCTGACCTTTCACTAGTGTTTGATTATTTTTTCGACCCCTCAGCATCAAAAATATCAAAGGCATCACCATCATAAATGCCTTTGTTGACACCAGTGAACCACTTCACTTTTGAAGGCGTCATAAAGTATGGAGCACGCGTCCGAGTCTGGGGTATTTCACTGCCGACAGTTAAGACCTTTATGGTGTGATTAAATTAAAATTTTGCCGTTCTTAGATAGCTAGTATACAATTCAATACTTTTCATTATACTTTTCAATTCATGTGAACAAAGATGTGTATATCTTATGATATAGAAACTGGTGGGAATATACGTGTGTAGCCTGTCTTACATGAAATATTAAAGCTTTCTGTGTCTCATAAGCCAATTATTGTCGGGTTTTGATTAAATTTGCTAGAAATTAAAGAATCTTCTTTTTCATGTCTTTTGCACAAAAAATAGTATATATTAAGAAAATAAAGCTAAAGTGACACCAGGTAGGTTAATACATCACACTCCTGTTTTTTTTTTGTATTCAAAGGATTTATTTCATTAAAGATAAGTTGTACTGTGTCAAACTGTTTGTACCATGATGCTTACACTAATATTTTGAGAGTAAGTGGGAATCAAACCGTCAATCCAAAACGAATAATCCAAGGACAATGGCAACATCGGAAACAAAACAGAAACAGAGACACAACACACAACACGAGTACGGCACAGAAAAGAAAAATGAAGATACACATACACAAAGATGAACAAGACGGACCCAATAAAAAAAACCATGGGTGAGATCAGGTGCGCCGGTAGAGTCAGCATCTCCTGCTTCTAATAAGACACCCGCCGTGTTGAACATGTCAAATCCGGTAGAGGAAACAACAAATAAGATTTAAAGGGAAAGATCTGTTGTCATCTTGGAAACAGATATCCCATAGTGGTCCACAAGATGGTGATGTCGACCATTAAACTTCTTAAGGGATGACCTCAAATTTTTGGTAACATACAATTGTTAAAGTAGCCTATTTGTGAGCAACCGGACTCTAAAAAGGAAGTCACTGCATCGAACACAGGCTCTTGAATAGCGAATGAGCTTGGAGATGTAAACTCCATAAGTGAGCGTTGGTGGGATGTTGCTACAAAGAAAAGGGCAGTTTACTATTGGAAAGGTGAAGTCATCGTATTTGTCGTACAGCTTAGTTTGAAGGCTACCTCTGCTGTCAATTTCAAGATGAAGGACAAGGAACGAGGCTGATGTGGAAGTGCCTGTTTATCCTTAATTTCGAGCTCTTTTGGATATGTCAGATGAAGAAAATCACCAAAGCGAGGGTTGTTTAGTGAATTATCTTTATAACGGAAGCTGATATTGAAGGATTAGATCAGTTTTTATCTTTATTTTGAAGAAGTCCTTCGATGAATTCAGCCTCATAAGAGTGGAAAAACAGATCCGCTAGGAGAGACGCACGGTTTGTGTCCATAGAAATTCCGATAGTCTGTTGAAAAACAAGTTCTCCAAACTGGACAAATATAGTGGCGATCAGAAACTCTAATATTTTAATCACCTCTTCTTCTGTATATTTTTTCTCCGATTCGGAGTCATTTTTCACAAAGTAGGCTTGTTCTCTACCTACTTGAAACTTTGGGAATATACGAAAGATTTGTTTTATAAACCTTATGTGTTGCATTTTGAACATTTCGTTTACAGCTTAAATTATGAAAATATAAAATCTTTTTTTTGTGTCATTATAGACAGAAATGGAGATGGTGAAATCACACTGAACGATTTTGAAGTGTCCATTGAGGTATGTTGCTATTTTTGTCAGCATGGTAACATAATTCTAGGCAAAACATCAGTGACGGGCACATCATGCGTACCCTTCCGGAGCACCTGAAGATACCTCAGTTTTTATAGGGTTTCACAATGCTAGTGCTTTAGTTTTGTGGCGTTCTTGTTCATTTTTGTTTATTTGTTTTGTCTTTGTTATACTGTCTCTATTCCTGTTGCTGCGAATAGTCCTGATTTTGGATTAATGATTTTAGAACTACCCCTTTCCTCGTTCTTGTTTCGGTATTCGTTTGCGAATATATTAAGGTAACAGTTTTCCATATTATGGTTCACACTGCTAGTGCTTTAGTTTTGTGGCGTTCTTGTTCATTTTTGTTTATTTGTTTTGTCTTTGTTAAACTTTCTCTATTCCTGTTGCTGTGAATTGCCCTGATTTTGGATTAATGATTTTAGAATTACCCCTTTCCTCGTTCTTGTTTCGGTATTCGTTTGCCGATGTAAAAAGGACACAGTTTTGCATATTATGGATCAAGTCCGAAGTTCTTGACTGTGATAATACCCTGAAAAATAATAATAGTCCTTGATCGAAATAAAGATCATTGTTTATCCTCAAGGTGACTTCAAGATAAAATCAACAATAAAAGCGCTTTTTCTAGGTCTTACTTTTACCATATATTTTCAGAGACTCTGTCTTATATGCAATGACTCCACACCTCTATATTGCTTATGAAATAGCGTTTGTTATCATTGAAGGGATATGGAGTTAATGATTCAAGCCCCTGTACGGATTGTTATTTGCCACCTGAATTGTATACCTTGTATATATATCATTCCAGGAAATTCGCACTTTACTAGATTGGAAAAAAGGAAGTGCTGAACATGAAAAGGCTAAGAAAACATTAACTGGTATATGGGAAGGTCTACAGATATATGCTGATAAAAACAAGGTAAATATTTAGGTATTGATAATGTCAATATTTGTTTTACTTCTGTTACAACTTGTTTTACGGATAATATGCAGTTCTATCTTTTATTTATGGATGAAGTTTTTGTATCTTTTTGTATTTTATAATTATTATTATGTATATTTTCATTATCTTATTTATGTTAAATATTAGATGATTTGCACCTTTTATTGAATTTTATTTCTTCGCCTTACTGTTTTTTTGCTCTCCATTTCAAAATTAATATTTTCAAAGCACCTTCTCGATATGAGGACTTTTCAGACGTTTGTGTATTACTAACCAGAAAAACAACTCCACCAATGACCTGAAGTCAAGGCTTCAAGGCCCTGTGGTTGTTTAAATGTTGTGATTGTATTATATTAGTCTTTTTGTCGGGCATTGGATGAAAGCGATTGTAAGAAAACATTGTTTTCTTACAGCCAGTTAAGATTAGTTTGTTGACAATCCCGCATCCATGGATCATAAGCTGAAAAAGCATGTATGTAGCGTTGCTCGACAGTAAGCAATGAATTCCGCTCAGACCGGTGCTGGGGGCCGTCTTGAACCTGCTATGAGGTATGACTAAAGCTCATTGTTGAAGGCCTCATTGTGACTTCAAGATGAAGAACAACAATAAAAGCGTTGTTCCATTGCTTAGTATTATCATGTTTTTGTAGAGACGTTGTCTCATTTGTATTTACTCCATATCCCTTCATTGTTTAATTGAAATCAGCTTTTACTAAATCTTTGCTCGCCATACGCTTTGGTCTATCACTATGTAACAGTCTCGCAAATTGCGACTGGCGTTTTTTTTTTAATTTTGAATACAGTTGTAGCATTGCGTCGTTTCATCTAGACTATTTGACTTGACTTGTTCCTGGTTTAGGTGTAAATTTGGACAAACCATTTACCCTATCGACACCCATGGTTTACTTTTAAGGAGTTCATATGGATATGTCAATATAACTTCTCATGTTTATATCTTTTGAAGGGATTATAAAAGTAGATGATTAATACATTTCCATTGCTGTCACGAAAAGATAATAAAAAGAGCGAAATAAATAGTATAAAAATCATCAGAAATATGGCAACATAAACAACGACCGATCCATCTTTAAAAGCAAACGGATCAAATTATGAAATCAATAGCCCAACATTTTTAAAGCTTTTGTAATTATTTGAGAATTTTTTTTTATCACGAATCTTTATCATTCGACAATGTCATTTTCATTGGCATCACCAGGAAAAATGACGTCATTTAAGACAGTATAGATGTATCCCTAAATTTAACAATCATTTCTAAAATTTTTCTTCCATAAACTGTTTAAAATTGGTATGGTCATGCATGCCTCAAGATAAGACTTATATTGTCAACCTGGTTTGGACTCTTTGCAAAAGAGACATGAAACAAATTAAAACTTATTCTTATACATAAAGCATTCCATGTGTACCTCCAAAATCATATCTGATGTAAATACTTGAGAGTAATGCCCTCTTAGAAATCCAATATTATTCTAAAAAATCCCCCAAGACAAAGAAAAACGTCAGCAAAGATAACAATATTAACTGATAACAATATTAACTGACGATATACAGAACCAACAAAATTATTTTTGACTTTGCGACCGAACGAATCACGTACTTTCAACTTAGAATTGTCTGCTAGATAGGAACGTGACTGTGTTGCTGATTGGGAACTTGTTCGCTGTCTATTTAATTCGAAATTCTTACTAGGCAACAGCAGAGACTTATCTCTAAAAAAAATGTAATTAAGAATTGAATACAGTATTTTGTAGTTTTATCGGAGTGAAAAAGCGTGTACCGTAGAACATTTTGAATGAAGCGCGCTAGCGCATCATCTGAAAAATGTGCTACTGTCATGTGCTTTTACACGACAATAAATCTACTAATTATTGCATTCAATACTTATAATAACATCTCGTAAATAGATTGCAGACGTTTACGAAAGACAACTTAATGAATTCGTGGATGGTGCACCATTTCTTTGACTAGATTAATCTGCCGTCATTATTTACTTTTGTCGTTGTCAAGGAGTCGCGTGCTGATGTAGTTTTACTGACTTATAAAACACAGTTACGGAAATGATCAGAAGTACTCGTAGCCAATCAAATACGTTGATTTCCATACGAAGCAGAAGAATGTAATTATTAATAAATAAAGCAGCCATAAATGCAGGAAGATTAAGAAATCCTTGTGATATGTTAATTAAGATATATCTTTGTATCGATTGATATAACTCTATTTTTTTAGAGTTCACATTGTTAGTAGTGCTATAGTTTTTAGTGTCATTTGTGTAGTGTTTGGTGGGTATGTAGTGTCTTTTGTCTTCCATCTTCTGGGGTCTTGCTTTTGCATTGTCTCTGAAATTTGATTTATGTAATCTTGTAATTTGTTCATTTGATATTCTACTTCCCTTGTTTTATATTGTATTTATGTGTATTTATGTGCTTATATATTGAAAAGCATTGCAAAATTGATGCCAAGATAGTTAATTTCCATCCATTTATGTGTGTAACATATATTTTACGAAAGGATATGGAGTAATTGAACATGAGACCATAACACATATGTTAACTCCAACTGCAATAATTTTAATGAGCTGTATGGCCATCTCGGAAATATAGCTAAGGACAAAACTACGATAGCGGGAGTTAATCTTTCAGTTTTAGAATTTACATAAATTTAGATAATAGTAATTGAACAAAGTGTACATCAAGTACACCATATCTAAGAAAAATAAAGAGCATACATCTTTACCACGGGGAATTGTTTTACCAATTCCACACTGCAATAAAAGACAAACTCCTGTATTAGATATTTTACGAAAGGATATGAAGTAAATGAACTTACGACCATAACTTAATAATTTTGATGAGCTGTATGGCCATTTCGGAAATTAATTCACCAGCAGCACTAGAACCCAATCAAAGGAAATCTATAATTTCAAAAAAAAAATGTTTAAAATGCATAAAACCAAACGAAATCCGAATATCAGAAATAACAAATATAGCTAAGGACAAGGCTACGATGGAGGGAGTTAATCCTTCGGTTTTAGAATTTACATAACTTTAGATGTGTGTGTTTGTATAAGTATTTTTAATAGATATTTTTATTTGTGATACTAGTATTTATATTTCCCCATCACTTATTAAATCTAGTAAAAACTATTTACTGTTCAAGTACTATTTTTGTTTTTTAAAGGGAGAGGTCGAATTGTCGTGGATTTCGTGGTTTTAGAACCACAGATTTAAATAGAATTCGAAACCGCGAAGTTGAGTAGCCACGAAATGGTGATTCTTTGTAAACCACGAAAAATGATTTCCACAAATAAAATTACCTCTACAGTATTTTAACCTTCCTATCTTATCTCCTGTTTTAATATTATTATTATCATTTAATAGATTATATTTACAGCCAACTTCCATAATTTAATATTGACAATTCTTATTTCTTTTTTTTATCATTTCCATCTCTTTATCCGGTATTTTATTTTTGTTCAATAGATAAATCGAAAACTAGGTATAAATATAACTTCCATTATAATATAGTGAGAACCGAACCGTGAGCCTTAAACGAAAAAATGGCAAAATCGTAAAAACCAAGAAGTAAAGACATAACATGATCACTTCACAGAAAAGAAAAATTAAGACACACATATAAACAAAAAAAAGATCAACATGGACCCAATAAAAACAATGGACGAGATCAGAAGCACCGGTAGAGTATGTATCTTCTGCTTTTTATAAGACACTCACATTGTTGAACATGTCAAGTCCGGTAGTAAAGGCAAAATAAAATTGCCTTTACTTAGTTTTCTGTAACTCGAAAAAACTTAACATGACCAAAAGACTCTCTTATATGGTACATTATTATTGAATGAATGTTGTATTATTTATTTTTATACCATCTTGATGAGGGACAAAATGTATATATGCCTAGACAGCGAACAAGTTCCCAATCAGCAACGGCAGTAAGAACACAGGATTGGTGATTTTTAAAAACTCAAATTTAAATGACATGGTGAAAACGTCAAAAACGAAAATCAATGACGATAGAAAGCTAAAATCATATTTGATTTGAAACATGACCTTAAACGTCTCCTTAAAATGGGGTTAGCAATACTTAAGGGAGATAACTCCATTAAATCATTTAGAAGTTGAATCTTAGTATGGCGAAATAAAGTTATCAAACATTTCTCTGATCAAAACTTGAATGGGTTCATCGCTATATATCTATTTCAGATTTCAGTATTAACTTTTTATTTTAGGTTTTACATGTAAGATTGAATATCTTTGGCATATATATATACCTTAAGCTATTGCCGTAAGTCGTCCGTGAAAACAAAATTACCGCGTAAAAAATAACTTTATAACTTAAGTATATTTATTCTCGTTTTTGTACTTTGCGACTCTCTTTATCTTTTATATTCATTTCTATATTATTTTCATGAATTGTGTATTTAATCCTTTATTCCCGGAACATTTTTTTTGTAGGATGGCATAGTTACTGAAACTGAATGGTTAAATATGTGGAAAGACTGTATCCGAGATATCAACAAGGGAGAAGAATTTCCAGACTGGCAAAAGGAATTCATAGAACTCATGTTTAAAGTCAACGACACATCAGGTTTCGTATATATGTGAAACTATACATAAATATCAATAAATTGTATTGAATTTTCATGTTATTTAAAATGTATCACTCGGGGTTGTATCTTTGTTTTTCCCTAAGGACATTTGACATCTGTACATAATTCCTCGATTTTCTGTTCGATTTACATTGTATGTAATTAGGCCATGAAAAAATTTTGGCATGTCAAAAAACTTTTGAATTTTTGTCGATTATGTCATTCGCGAGAAACTTCTAATCTTATCATAACAATTCGTAAGTTATCATTGATTGATGGAGACAAATTTTGTAGCATTCGCAATAATTCAAACTGGTTTCGCTATTTTCTAAGATTATTTTATGATTGATTTACGAATAATTTCTTTAAGTTTATAGTCGTTTTGCAATTGATTTACGAATAAACACGAATTCACCCGAGCATTACGAGAATATATTTTTTTATTTTACCAATGCAAACGATAACTTTGAAAGTTTTTTACAAAAAAATGCGAGTATTACACAAATGTTAACGTTTCACCATAACGTTTGGTCTGTACTCTAATATAAGTCATTTTCTCAAGGTAAGATGAAACCTTTAGACTAATGTCGTATTCTCCTTGTTTTCTTCCTTTCCCCCTACCGATGGGAGAAGAAGTCGTAAGATGTTTTGTATTATATGATTAACTTCCTCGTGTAGAATTTATCTCGGATAAATGAGGTTTTTTTTTTTTTGCTAAAATCTTTATGTGTTTAAATTAGGGATGTCAACGAGTACTCGAATACTCGGCTTTAAGGGGATACGATACAGTAGAGATCCTGAACTGATTTTTTCGTGAAATTTTGAAATCAAGTCAATTTGAATATGCTCTTTCCAAATCTGCAAAGAAAAATATACCTTCATGATTTCGTTTTCGAGATAATTGCGATTCAAAATTGCCAATTTTCCAAAATATTGCGTAAAAATTGCATTTTTACAACAATATGTAAAATGTCGTAACTTTTGAACGAATTAAGCTATTTGCTTCCGGGTTTTTGCTACAGTTTCCTTAGATGTTTCTAAAGAAGGTAAGAATACATTTTAAAACAAATTTTTAATATTTGTGGTTCGAAATTGACATTTATGTTCATATTTACAGAAAAAACGTTCATTTCTTGTAAGTAAAATTTCACATAGAAAAAAATTGTGAACTGATTTTTTCTTCATAATTCGCAGAGATCTCCGTGAACTATCATTCTTCCAAAATTCGCTTTGAAAAATGGGGGTCCATGTGCTTAATTTAAAGCTACAGAGACAAATTGGCATTTTTTATCGCTACAAATGAGCATTCCCGGTTTTGGCGCGAAATGACGTTACATTATATTTTGCTTGGAAAAACGTTGTAAACTTGGGTTTTCTCGCTTATTAGTGTTGCGTAAAATATAACAGAATTTAATTTCATTAAACAGGAAATAAAAGACATCAAACAGAACAGGGAATTGATCCTGTGATTAATGATTACCTGCGTCTGAAGAAATTCACAAAGATCAGTCGAATACAACTCGACCCTTCTAGTGACTTTGTGATGATTTCCCTTATGCCGCTGTTCAAATATATAGATCAATTTAGAGTGAAAAATTCCCTGGTTTCGCCTACCGACCTTTAATGAACAAAAAAAAGCAGAATTCATTGTATTTTGTGTTGGTTTAATTTAAGGGGTTGGGTAGGAGGGTTTTACTCCCGATTTCCCCAGAAAAAAAATGTACGATTCTCTCAGTAATCCCGAAAAATAAAATTGACCGAATTCCGTTCCTGATAATTGTTTTTTCCCGAATTCTCTGTGAAATAGTTGGCCTTTCCTGTTGTCCCGAAAAAGATCAAACCGACCCTCATTTAAAGTTAAATAATTATCATGCATGTGTATCGTGATAATGCCTCTTCAATATCATACTCTCGCTTATTATGAGGGAGGGCCGGTCCTTTTTCGGGATGTCGGGATAAGATGTTTTAAAACTCGGGATTTCGGGATTTTTATGATCTAAACCCTTGATTTCGGGAAATAACTTACCGGGAACCGGGATATCACCAGTCTCTAAGTTTCTTTGTAGTTCGGGATTTCAGGATTTAGAAAAATAAAGTCGGGATTCCGGGATGAGACCCCCCTTTATTATCTATTGATAATACATTGTCACATTATTTTGTATTTAACCCGTGAAAGTATTGTGATATAAAAAACCCATTTTCATGGGATTTTTAATTTAATTTTCATAGGGGGTGGTGAAGGGCCCTAAGACGAAAGAACGTGCATAAAAATTGCCGAAAACGGAACACAAATGATAAAAATGGCCAATCACGAAACACGGAAAATTACTGTGCGTAGTTCGCCTAAAAATTATGATAATTCATGCATCTATAAATCTAATTTTTTTTACCTGAAAGCTCTTTAAAATCAATGAAAATATGTGAAATTTTGCTCTATGATACTTTCCGGTACCGTAACATTTCTACGTTCCGATTTCTTTACAGGAAAATGAACACGCACGAAATATAAAATATCCATAACGAATCACGAGCTCAAAATATGGACAAAAACGAGGCACGTAAAACAATGCCAACACAAACACGAGGAATAAAAACACAAAACACGAAATTATAAAACGCCCAAAACGTTGCACGAAAATAACTCTTAACCACCCTCTTCATAGCATCCCCTGAAAATTCAAATCGTAAAATGCCGTGAAATTGACCTGAAAAAAAAATTCTAATGTGAACGATGCCGTTGGGAAAAATGATTCTATTGGAAACGATGCCGAATGGAGATTTTTGCTATCAGGTTTCAATTTGAGAAGCATATCGAATCTTGAGCTGCCACGTTCTCTATTTCGTCATGAGCAACTGATTCATATTTAACCACATGATTTAATCATAGATTTATTTTACATGCTTTCACAGACAGTAACCTGTCCGCAATTCGCAAAGTCCGGTGATTTATGACGTCGCGCTCTAATCTGTGACGTCGCGAAAACAACATCCCAGATCCGGCGATGTTATTATCTGCCCTTGGTACTGTATCGTATCCCCTTAAAACTGCCATTCTCTTTGTTATAACGACTGCTAGAGCATTCAGAGCACTTACGCTTTAAAACATTTAATAAACTCGTAAACTTATATTGAACATCCAAAGAAATGTGTAGTATGTCTCTCCCCCAAATACATTTTTGATCATGTTAAATTTCTTACAAGCGATTTCTGTATTAGCAAAAACAAAAATCTTAAAGAAGCGAAACATTTTTGAATTTTCTCAAAAAATAGTAAATAAATAAAAAACTTTCACCACAAAATACAAAAATGATGAAAAACAATGAAAAATGAATCCTTTGTCGTAACAAGTGTAAGACATGGACAGAAATAACTCTGTTTGTAGCTGTAAAATCGGAAATCGACTTTCTTTATATCGACATTTAAAATTAAAATGATACATACGAGGAATCGATGTAACTGAAATGTGTAGGTAGCTGAGCCTAAAACACCCATTTGCGAGTCAATTGTGCTTTTGAATAAATCGGCTATTTGGTCATATTTCTAATAACTGGAAAGCCTAAAAATGTTCTCTTTGTGATAAAAAATATTCTTTACTGAATTTTATTTGATTAAACCGTGTCGTCCCCATATGTTTATATAAGCGTTAATTGTGGTTTGAACAATTTAATTAATCAGACAAGCGTGTTACTAAACAAAAACAACCTGTTATAGAAAAAAATGTATATAATTTCGCTTTAATTGAAAGTTGTTTATTGAAACCTTTGATTGGCTAGAATGGTACACAAACAGTAATTGGTGCTCCTGGTATGGGATATGAACAATATTGTAGTTATATATCATTGAATGATAAGAATATTGAAGTCTAGTAATTTTCGTTTCAAACGATCACCGAGTACTCGAGTATACTTGAGTATTTAATTCGAGTACTCGAGTGGCATTTTTCATACATTTTGACATCCCTAGTTTAAATGTTACCGTCGCAGATAAAAATATTTGCATTTGTAAACATATGCCATCTAGTCAGGGTATTGTAAGTAATTTTAATTATTTCTTACAGCTAGGATCAAATTGCAATAATTCGTATCCTACTCGACAAATTTCTTTACAAACTCGTCTGCAATCTTATATCGCATGTATTTATAACTAACGAATCGTTCATTTTTATCGTACATGTATCGCATTCATTCTAAGTAAATAGTTCTGGATTGCTTCTACTCGTAATATGCAAAACGCCTGTGAAAAGTGTTTAATTTACACATATTTGTGTTAGTTCTACGAAACAAGAAAATTATAGGGATTCGTAAATTTTCGTAAGTAAAATTAGTATTTAAAAAGAGCACAAAAAATCAAAACTGAAATTCTGGATGGAAGAACATTTATCGTATTTAAGTAAAAGTAATTCTTTTTTTTAATATTGGCTGATTATGGCTTCCCATATTGTTGGATGTTTATACTGCTGGTGAGAGGTAACTCCGTGAAACACGTGTACAGCATAAAAAAAATTACAGTTCATTATACAACTTTCGTATTTGTATATTTTGAAACCACTCAGTCGATGAGACTGCTTATGGATCAGAGATCCCCGACGGTATTCACCAGTCCAATAGTCAGGCTTGTCTGACATGAAAATTTGTTTTTTGTTTTGTTTTGTTTTGTTTTGTTTTGTTTTTTTTTTTTTTTTTTTTTACAAATTTACTGTTTTATCAAACTGTTAACCCCAAAAATGCTGAACAATAATGTGTATTGCACGTTTTGGATGTCTTGTTCTGAAATGAATGGCGCGTTATAAAACCGGTTTAGAACACTTTTTCTTTTGCAATGCCTATACCAATTCAGGACCATTTCCGGTGGTTTCCACCTCATTTGTCTTTTTGTATCATGGACTTCTGCTCTTGACAACTCTGTACAAGATTTATTAAATTCTTACACTTCATATGCTTTGCAAAATATTACAGGTGACGGCGAGATAGATTTAAAGGAATACACAAGAGTATACAGACACTATGGAGTCAGTGATGATGACTGTACAAAGGCCTTTACAGAGATTGCCGGAGTAAGAAACCAATCATAAGATCTGTTCACTAATATGTTTTATTAAATTGGTTATTATGAATGCTTGCTTGTCGCGTTTTGGCATTTAAGTCAAATCTTCTGACTTCTCATTTAAAAGCATTATTTATTTTTTGCGTTTTATACTTTCGTATACCTCATGATGACTTCAAGATGAAAAACCACAATATAAGCGTTGTTCCTTGCTTGATTTAGCCATGTATTTGTATATTCTTTGTCTTGTACAATTACTCCATATATCTTCATTGCTTATTTTAGACTGGAGTTTGTCTCTTCTGCAGTGTTGAGTCCGTAAAATGATTCCGCGTGCGGGCTATTATACTTATATATATTCCAGTTATGGCGTACTTGTGCTTGAGAGAATTTCTCAAATGGATGCACTATCACACTTTCAAATTGTGGCATTTTTTGCACTATCAAAATGTTGTTCTGACAACATGTTTATTGTGCCCACATTTAATGAATTTATTATGCCAAGTGTTCTTACTTTCCGTTCAAACCGGTGCTAGGAACCGTCTTTAACTTTAAATGAGGTATGAGCGAAGCTCATTGTTTTAGGCCTCATTGTGACTTCAAGATGAAGAATAACAATAAAGCCTTTGTTCCATTGCTTTGTTTTACCATGTATTTGTAGAGACTGTGTCTCAAGTACATTGACTCCATACCCCTTCATTGGTTAAAGGCCCTGTAAGTCTCGTACAATTTTGGTACTTCCGGGACTGTACCCGGAATTTACATTTTAAACAAAGATATATGACGTTTCAAACAAAAATTTGAACGTCATAATCCTCAGACGTCATGTTTCGGCGGGAAACGTTTTCGAATAACCGGTTTATCGTGCATTCTCGTGAGTCACATGACGAGACTTACAGACCCTATTTAAGACGTTTTTTTATGGTTTCCTACCCAATAATTATATGTTCTTGATAAAATAACGTATATACATTTTTTAATTACATTATGATTTAACAACCGCGCGATAATTAAGATATTTATTGAATACTTACATAAGGTTTGTCAGGCAATATTTAAAAGCCATTAATTATTGTTACGAGCATGCCTAACTGAACCTTTGTTCAACCGTCATTTTGATACCGTATAGAGGGAAATTTTTGCGGGGAAAAATTGTTTTGCGGATTTAGTGTAAATTCGGTTGTTTGTTTTTTGTTTTGTTTTTGTTTTTGTTTTTTTTTGGGGGGGGGGGGGGGGGGGGTTACCTTTTGCGGTTCAGAAATTTGGTAAAATTTAAAAAAAAAAGGTAAAAAAATGGTTTTATCTTATCTGTAAATTAATTAAAGTCTTAAAACACTGTACAGCTGATTGATAGTTTACACAACTATAATCCCACATTAGAAGTCACATTAATCATTAAGTTTGATGGATTTACGTTTTCAAAGATTCAAAAAAATCCCGCTGATTTAAAGCCGTTACACACAATCACAGGTTAACTAGAAATGTACCGATGCACCTTCACGAGTCCTTTTGCAGTAAGCGATTGAATTCTTGAACCAGTTATGTCAACCGGTTTAAGAATAGAATGCCATTTTTGTCACATAAGTTTTTTGTCACTTTTGATATTTGTATAAAGTTTTTATAGAATAATATTAAATTTTACTGGTTGACTTGTACCCGCAAAAAAGCAAAAAGTAAACCCCGCAAGAAATTTTCCCACCATACGATAGTATGAATTTACATAGTATTCGAAAGGCGAGTGTTTTTATTGAAATCAGTTTAAGAAAGAATCTGTAATTTAACTTTAAATTATTTTTGTACAACGAAAGATAACTCTGAAATATTAATTTACTGAATAAATTAACATCATACAAGTAAGTGAACGAACTTCTATTTAATATATAAGTAAAATACAGCATTCGGGCATGTGATTCGATAAAACGTGGAATCTAAAAAGGGAATGAGAAAAAAAGAAACAAATTAGTTAAACGCCTTAATGCTAAATCTGTAAGCTGATGCCGGAATTATGAATTTGAAACAATGAAAACAGAGATATCCAATGTAATGTTAGAATACAGGAACAATACAACGAGTGTAATTAGATTCAAATGGACTTGTTTGCTCATACTATAAATGTAATTTTCAATAAATAAGTAAATGAGAACCGATCCCTCAGTCTAAAATGAATATCCAAGGAAATATTTTAAAGTAAATAAAACATATTTCAGTTGCTCGATAGTGGATTCGTTATAATACTCCCCACCCGCTTTAGCAGGTGGTATATAGTGATCGTAGTGTCCATTCGTCCGTTCGTTATTTCGTTCGCCATTGGGTACATACTTTGTGTCGACATAACCTATTAGACAGCTTGGTGAAAGTCAATGAAACTTTCACAGAATGTTCAGTACATATTGCAATTGTGCACCAGCTATGTAAAAATTTGATCCGACTTTAATTATTTTGGTGATTTTTTTTACATCTGGGATCAAATGGGGGGAGTGGGAGGTATGTATTGGGAGCTTTGCTCACAGTTATTCTAATTTGTTTTATTATTTGTTTCAGGAAAGTAAGAACACAATCAACTTAGAGGCATTTAAAAAGTTATGGGAGGATTATTTTGTAAAGGATGATGCTTCTTCAAAAGCAAATTACCTGTTTGGTGTACCAGATTTTATGAAATCTTAAGCCTTAGTAGTGTGTGTTTACTAAAAAGAGTGACTAAGTTAGAGGTGTTTAATTTATAGTACCATGACTGAAAATTTAGTTGTATACATGTGATGTCGTGAATTTTGAACATTTTCTTATCCTTGCTCTGATGATGAATGCGTTGGTAGTTCAACCTTGTTCCCGTTAATTTCAATATCTGACAGTTCTTTAATGATGTTACCTTCTAATTAAGATGGTGATGGCTGTCTATCTAATATTCTTTTAACGGTCAATAGTCTTGCTTATTTTGCGAAAAGATTTCTGCATTCTGCTGCTTTTGTTATCTTAAGTTTTCAGAATTTCATATAGTATAGATCTTACAAATATAAAACACATGAATTGACAAAATTCTGTACACATATAAAACAACTTGAGAATAACGTGGCAGTAAATATAGAAATTATTTTTCTTGTGTACAAAAGGTAGAAGAATCAAGCATTTCCTACAAGATTTACTGCTTCACAAACAACACCCAGAATACAATTTACAATATCTAAACAACAAGTAAAATATTTCCATGGTTTATCTCTTTGAATCAAACAATTTGATTTTAAATTTGTCAAGTAAAATATGTCACAAAATACTAACTGAAGTTATCACCATTTAAAGTCCAAATAACTCTATAACGTTTTCCATACGTTTTTACTAATGCAATTTACGTTCAAACATTGATTTATCTGGACTATTGCATTTTAAAGTGTAGTGTCAATATATAATGAACAGAATGCTTTAGCTAAGGGACCGACCATTTAACCTGAAAAGGTGAGGGGGGCTATGGTTTTAAAAAATATTCTGAATGGGGCTTTTACCCCCAAAAAATAATGTTTATTTTCAAAAAAAATATTTTGTTTGTACTAGTTAAAAAAATTCTCTGTCAAGAAAAAAACATAACCCCCCTCCTTTCAAGTTAAATGGTCGGTCCCTAAGTTTATAATGTACCAATGTCTCTAATTATCAGGTACAATTTGACTCTTTGAAATCAGCAAAACAAAAAAATCTTTAAGCTTAGTTTGCATTTTAAAATTTCTTGTAAGATATGATATTACAAGAATGCTATTTAACCGATACCTCCTCTCTTAGATTAGAATCCAGTCAATTTAACATTGCAGTGCATTGTTACATGGTGAAAATTGGTTTCATAAACACCATTCTAAATTTTATCTTAATAAATAATAGAACATGGTTCACAACAACTGATTTTTTCTTCAAATTAGGAAATTAATGAATCAATGATCCAAACAAAAAAAAGATTGCTTTAATACGTACAATTTTCACGCATATGTACATTTAGCTTAAGATCTACATAATTATGTTCATTTTAAATGTACATTTCCTGAAAGGTCAAAATGAAAAGTCGTTAGTTTTATAGTCCAGCTATTTAAATTTCAACTGACTGTCCCATTTTTGTCTTTTCGTATATCTGAACAGAAATAGTGTATATGCTGCTCAATTTCATAAGGCTATGGTTGTAGTAGTTATCATTACATAGTTATAGTATACAAATATTTCTTATAATTTTATACTGAATAAAGGAGATCATCTTGTTTTCGTTCTTTTTTTAAAAGGAAAGCAGTTTTCAGAAGGATATAGATTTTATCTGAACTACTTTTTCTTACAGATAAAACTGTAGCTTAATAAGAAGGATAGACTTACAACTTAATATCGCTCAATGATGCTTTGTATATTTTATTTGTATGGAAGATGATGAACAGTTTCTAGTAATTCTTTTTTTTTAATTTGCACTTTTCATCTTCGTCTTAGACTCGTTCATTATACTAAGCAATAAGAAAATGTTCAAGAACTCTGATATTTCTCTCCAGAAAAGTATAAAAATATGAATATTAAAAAAGAAAACATTTACATAGAAATAATCTGTGATGTTTTTGTTTGTCTGAAATTCACATTGTATCTATGGCATACATGTAAGCATTCATAATCCAGATAGTTTGTAGCCAATTAAATGCAGCTGCTATGATTGTGATTTATTCCCTCCGGTTTTACCCTGTACACGTACATTTTTGTACGTATATGTAATTTAATAATTTTTCATAACCTTTGAGAGATACTTGATGATTTAAAGGGATCGTTTTGATGACAATCTATCGATGTGCACTCGTAAACATGATTGATTTGTGCTTTTCTTCGCTGTATTAGGTAACAGAAAAGGTTTCTCGTACCATTCGCCTGTAAATGTCCCAGGTGTTTGAGAAAATGAAACATCTTCTAGATTTCTAATAACACAAACAACAAGCATAATAACTGAGAGGTTCCGCGCCATATATGATATATAAGTAAGTGTGATCTTAAAAAATGTGAAGCTTGCTTAACTGATGTTATGAAAAATTGCCGGGGAAGTGTACTCCTTCATGTCAAAAAAGCTACTCGCTCATGTCGTGGACTTACTCCCTCGCAGTAACGGTTGTACACTGTGTATAGGGATATACAGAACGCTTGGAATTGGTAATCAACCAATTTTATAGTCATCTTATATTCTTCATTCCGAGTAATTACTGTATTGACACATACTAAATTTGACATTACACGGGACTTTTCAGTGTGATGGATGTCACTAGTGAAACAGGCCATTCTCTTACTCCCGGAGCACCTACAGACACTCCTGTTTTGTAGGTTCACACTGTTAGTGCTTTATTATAACCCCGCTTTAGCGAGCAGTATATAGTTATCATGGTGTCCATTCGTTCGTTCATCCATTCGTCACTCCATTTGCCGTAGGGGTACACACTTTGTGGCATCAGCTGGTTGAAATTCAATGAAACATTCGCAGAACTTCGGGGCATATTGCCATTGTGCACCAGCTATTTGAAAATTTGACATGACTTGATTTTTTATGGTTGTTTTTTTACAATCAAATTGGGGAGCTGGGGAATATATTGGTGAGCTTTGCTCACAGTTTTTCTAGGGTTTTTTTGGCGTGTATATTCTGTCTTCCTCATTTACATTCTCTGTTTGTAAGTGATCTTTATATTGCCATGCATTCTGAATTTATGATTTTGTTTGGTATTCATTTCAATCCAATCAGGTTGTTTCTTGGTGTTTTGTGAAAAATGAAGAGCAGTGTGTCACGCTTCCATGTCCTCTACACACAGAAAATAAAGAGAAATGTATGAGCAATGAACGCTATCTATTTTATGTTATTATGTGACGGGTGAACAGTGTAACATTCCTTCACATATTACCTCATCTCATATCGCTTTTATGATGGTATACACAAAGTAGTCAAAATACTGAGCGCTACAATCGAACATAAGATAGACGTTAAAAGGGAACGGATAAATAGAAGTACAGTGTAAAGAACCCTCATCTCCGAATTATGACAACAGGTGGTAGGCTCTTAAAGCAAAGCAGTTTTTAGCCATTTTTCAGGTGAGCATTTTATAATTACCTGTCATACAATATCTTGATGATGTAAAAGTACTCTGGCAAAGATAAACAATGATCACATTGCACACATACACCCAAACTTTCCAAAAAGAATGGTCCAAATGATATTCATATATGCAAGTTCGTGCCTGCCAATTTTAACTTTTTTACGCTTCTAAGTTCCTTATAAATAAATCTAACAGCTAAAAGCGACAAAAGAGCCGAAATTCAAAATTCATTTAAGCACTTTTTTCGCTGTTTAAACAACAGCGAAAAGTGTTTAAATAAGCATTTCATATTGAAATGGCAAAATACCAGAAATAGAAAAATGCTGTTATCTAAGAATAATAAAAATATATTTAGCATTAAACTTGTCGAGATTAAAATATTATTTCCTTTTTATATAATATTATATATTGCTTTGCATTGTTATATTACCATACTATGTTGATATGAACTGTTAACTTCAGGCTATATTACATATGCAAAACAGAATAAATATGTAATAGTAGACAGTTATTTAATGTGTAGCCAGGCAATAGATCAGCATATTTTCCCGTCCGGGGTAATGGACAGTTCACTGTTCTATTGCCCAAAAGCAACGGCTGAAGGCAATAGAACACTGAGCTTTTTCCATTACCGAGGGAAAATAATCCTGAGCTTTTGTCTGACTACTCATTAGATAACTGTTTTATTACCTAATCTGGACAGAAGAAAAATAAGTTGCGGAAATGGCCGTCTGCAAAACTCAAATTCACTGCAAATTATTTTACTTATTTTATTATTCTGATGCACAAATGATCATTTACAGCAAACTGATTAGTAAATCTAAAAAAAAAATATTTTTGAAAATTTACAATTTTAATATCTAAAAATGTGCAAAATGATACATAATTAAATGTTTTCATGTAGATTCATTTCACAATGTTAATGAATGTGCATTTGCCTTACACATTTTCAAAACCATAGAAATAAGCTATAGTTCTGTCAGTCAGAACTCTAGCATATTTTTGTGTTCAATATGTCTTTTAGTATTTCTCTCATTATCAATAATTTGAGGTTGTTTATTACAAAGAATGTTGGCAGAAATAAAATTCCATCAAACGTGTCAAAGCAAAAAAAAAAAAAAATCATTTAACAAAAATCAATATGGTTTTGCCAATAACATTCGCCAGGAAATAGAACAGTAATGAATATTGATATAATTGTTTTGGCCAATCACAGTAGCCAGGCAATAGAACAGTAATGAATATTCATGAAATTGATTTGACCAATTACAGTAGCCAAGCAATAGAATGGTAATGAATATTCATGATGAAATTATTTTGACCAATCACAGTAGCCATGAAATAGAACATACTAGGCAATAGAACACACCAGGCAATAGAACACCGTGAAATAGAACACTTAATTGTAACAATCTCCATAATAGCTCAAAATACAAAATACTTAATAAAACATATAAACAATACAATTAGGTAATAAATGATTTTAAAATTCAATTTTCCGTAATGTTATTATTGTAAATGTACATGTACGTGTTTTCTATTGTCTTTTACCGTCTGGTTACGCAATGTTTTCCCGACATCGAAAGCGGGATTCTGTCTAAAACAAATTTTGACATTTATCAGTTTCCGATTTGTGCGTATTGCTTTGTATAATTAGATATTCGGCTTTGTCTAAATGCTAAATTAGCATCAACAATACTTTCTATGTCTAAATTTCATAGAGAAGATGCTTTAAACTGTGGCATTTCCACATTACTTTACATGCGATCTCCCGAAAAGAAAATGCATTACAAACGAAAATGAGTACCTAGGGTAAATGGGGGCTACACTCTACATATAAAATTTCTAGAGCCGTATTTACAGACAGCTAAGCTATTGTGTGAACATTTCTGTATAAATATTTGATTTGCAGCTTATATATTGACTACCACAAAAAATGAAGATGTTGTCTACATTCTATACGTAAGCCTCAACAGTTGCCCAGGACACCTTTATAATTGCATTCTATGGCAATTAAAACCTTCATCTTCATCGTCAGATAATTCATTTAATTTTTTTTTAATAATTACACACCCATCTTTGGTTTCTTACTTATTATATGCCTCAGATTTTTTAGACTTGATACTTTTTTGGATATTAAATATGTGAGTATAACTATTAATTGATTTTTTAGCTCACCTGGCCACAGGCCATATGAGCTTTTGCCATCACTCGGCGTCCGTCGTCCGTCCGCTCCTTAACTTTTATTCAAAGATGTTCTCCTCTGAAACTACTGGGCCAATATTAAGCAAACATGCCTGAATCATCACCAGGGTATACACTTTAAAGTTTGAGATTTTTATGTCCGTAGACCAAACAACATGGCCGCTGTTACTAAAAATAGAAAATATAGGGGTAAATTTCTGTTTTTGTAAATAACTCAAAACCCGTTACAGATATCAAAAATCTGACTGATTAAAAATGATCAACACGATGACATCTACCCACCCTGCAATTTTGGAGAATATCTATTAATCTGTCTTGGAGTTATTGCCCTTTTCCGCAAAATTTCCGTTTTTCTGTTACTTTTCGTCTTGTATATTGAAAATGATAGACGAAAGGTTTAAAGTTTAAGAAACAAATATGGTCAGCATAATAAGATCTACATGTCCTGCAATTTTGAAAAAATCTGACAACCCATATAGGAGTTATATCCCTTTTTTGTTGAATTTTCACGATTTTTATACGTTTTTACTTTCATTTCAAAACACTATTTGTGATAGAGGTTAAGTTTGAATTGCAAATTGTCAAGCTTATCGAGGAGTACAATTGCTACAGATGTCCAGCAGGTTCGCATCTCATCCAAGATGGCCGCCAAAGGGGAACATAGTTTAACATAGGGACCCTATGGGAAAGACATTCGAAGATCTTTTTCTCTGAAACTACTGAGCCAATTGGAACCAAACGTGGTCACAATAGTCCATTGGTGATCCACTTCAAAGTTTGTGATTTTTATGTTGATACCTCATCCAAGATGGCCGCCAGCTTAGAACATAGCTTAACATAAGGACCCTATGTGAAATGCATGCAAACATCTTCTTCTCTGAAACTAATGAGCCAATTGGAACCAAACTTTGTCACAATAGTCCATTGGTGATCCACTTCAAGTTGTGGTTTATATGTTGGTACATCATCCAAGATGGCCGCCAGCAAGGAACATAGCTTAACATAAGGACCCCATCTGAAGTGCATTCAAAGATCTTTGAAACTATTGAGCCAATTGGAACCAAACTTGGTTACAATAGTCCATTGGTGATCCCTGTAAAGTTTGTGATTTTATGTTCAGACCTCATCCAAGATGGCCGCCAGGGGGAAACATAATGTAACATAGTGACCCTATGTGAAATGCATTCAAAGATCTTCTCTGAAAATACTGAGCCAATGTGAACCAAACTTGGTCACAATAATCCTTGGGTGGTTTCCTTCAAAGCTTGTGACTTAAGTATGTATGTCAGAAACTGTAACATCTGGTGAATGATGTATAGTATGGATAATAATGCCATTAATGGATGGTCTCTTGGTGACAATGAATAAAACCCGTCACAGCCTGAGCGATACACGATAATGTCAGTCTCTAGTTGTAATTTGTAAAAGGAAGCTATCTTACCCTTTACCTAACTAGCGCTTTCGTTTTGTGGTGTTCTTGTTCAATTTTGTCATTTGTTTTGTCTTTGTCAAGATCTCAATTCATGTGGGATATCAATTGCCATGATTTTAGATTATGGAATTCCCTATTTCATAAATATCAAAATACCGAAGTTACTGTTAATTTATTTTCTGCATATGCGCATTTCGACAACTTATGTCTTATCAGTGCGGATAAAACCAAGACATTTGGAAGTCCATTAACCAAAACGTGTGAAATCTGATGTAGAACAAATAACCAAAAGGGTCTAAATAGAAAAGCCAGAAATTTAGCTAAGGACAGAGCTATGCATGGGGAGATACTCCTTAGTTTTATAGAAAATTTGGTAAAATTTTGACATTGCATATTTGAATAAAATCGGTTTTCGGGTCAGCACCGAAGTACTGACTACTGGTTTGGTGAATACCCTCGGGGACTAACAGTCCACCAGCAGAGGCATCGGCCCAGTTGTAATAAATATCAACATACCGAAGTTACTGTTAATTTATTTTCTGCATATGCGCATTTTGACAACTTCATCAGTGCAGATTAAACCAAGACATTTGGAAGTCCATTAACCAAAACGTGTGAAATCTGATGTAGAACAAATAACCAAAAGGGTCTAAATAGAAAAGCCAAAATTCAGCTAAGGACAGAGCTATGTATGAGGGAGATACTCCTTATAGTTTTATAGAAAATTTGGTAAAATTTAGATATTGCAAATTTGAATAAAATCGGTTTTCGGGTCAGCATCGAAGTACTGACTACTGGGTTGGTGAATACCCTCGGGGACTGACAGTCCACCAGCAGAGGCATCGGCCCAGTGGTAATATATATCAAATGGCAATCAACCGTTGCAAAGATTTTTGATTGCCATTTGAAAAAGGGAAAATGGGAAGGGGCAGTGCATTTCACTTTCTTTACGACTCCAGCGAATCAGTTCTTGTACGAGAAATATAGAAGCCGTTTAAATATTGCATGAGGCGTACCGTTTATCTACAAAATTTGTCTCCGGGTTCCCGTATTAAAATGTTATGTCTACCCTGTATTGATAGGACATTCCTCTATCTTCCACCTGGATATAAAAAAGAAATGCCAAAATCAGCTAAGGTTAGAGCTTTGTAAGAGGGAGATGCTCCTTAGGTTTCTCGAAATAGCTACTCACAGGACCTACAATTAACAGTAACTTCGGTATTTTGTTGTTAATTACAATTGGACCGAAGCCTACTCTTATGGACTATTAGACCACAAGGGTATTCACCAACCTAGTAGTCAGCATTTTAGTGACCCGAAAACCGATTTAATTTGAAACTTGCCAAATATCAGTTTAAGAAAAGAACTAAAGAGTATGCCCCTCGTGCGCACTTTGTCCTAGCGTATTTTGATGTTTTATTGAGATCCTTTTATAAGCTTTTTAGCATGTTTCAATCTGGGTCTTACAAATGATTTTATTTAACCTGCACTGAGGAGACATTAAATGTGAAAGTGACCATACGCAGAAGGTAAGATTAATAGGATCTTGCATAAGGTCATATTAAAGATCGGGATATCTTTCACAAGTGTAAGAAATTTCGTCTTTTCTCGAGTGGAGCGTAGCGGAACGAGAGGAAAAGACGTAGAATTTCTTACACGAGTAAAAGATATCCCGATCTTTAATTTTGATCTTATGCAAGTACCTATTTCTTCCGTAAAAATCGAAAAGAAACGTCTGGAAACCTTTACTGTTTGAACAAAGTTGTCGCCATTTGAGTGTTCCTAATATTGTGACGTCAGGTGTTTTATGACGTTCTGTCATGGTTACGATTGTTGTATCACAAAAATCAACACGTTTGGTAGGTCATTTACCGATGTGAGATGAGGTCGCGTGCATCGATCTCATATGGGTCATCTCCCACTGTAAACCACCATTTACGGAAGAATTACAGTAAATTGGTATTTTGTCATTCAATACCACTGGGCCGATGTTTCTGCTGGTTTACTGTTAATCCCAGAGGGTATTCACTGTATGAAATGACGCTCAGCAGGATGTGATATCATTGAATTGCTGGCGTTTATTTCATTATTTGCCATTTACAAGAACTCCATGCTCAGTTGATTGCTGCAGATTGATGCCAAAAAGAAAATACAGTTCGTTTGTTTTTTTTTTCAAGAGGTTATTTATTTTGAACATCAACACAAACATATAAGAAAATAAAACAGCTTAATTTGTCCGGCATGTTTGGTATCTAAGAAAACAATCTTTTCGTTATTTTAAGCAAATTTAATAACATTTCCAGTTTTTTACATGTTCCATGCATTCAGTCTAAACGAGTCGCATGCGTTTTTTTCACATTTTGTTCTCATGCCAGTACTAATATCAATTTAAGCAAATGTGATAATGTAACTGTTATCATAGTTCAATTTCCTTGCGCGGTAGAGAAAGTATGCCGAAAGCCATAGTAACGAAAAATGCCCGTTTTATGGAAATTTGAGTTTAACCTGTACAACTTCACAAACAATTCGAGTTTATCCTGTACAACAACTTCGTTCATTCGTTTTATGTCCCTTCAGAATCCATGATTTTGCACATACATTTTCTTAGATTCTTTAGCTTGGACCATGCTTGCTGTATTTTCTTCCTAAATGGAGCAGACAACCAGCTGAACGAAGCAAAGTTTGCTCCAATCATTATAATGTTGATTGTATTCATTATAAACTGTGTGTATTGTGTGAAAGAGGAATCGAGCATTTCAGTAAGTGCTACTTGTATTAAAATAACCCAAAACAACCTTAGTACTGTTATTATGGAATAAAACACAGTTGTTACCATAATCACCGCAACATGTCGATCAGCAGAAACGTCTGCTGCTGTTCGTTCGACACGATTTCGTCGCTGAAACTCATTGTGGGCTCTGATAATAAAAATAAAGTAAATGCTAAAAGCAACAAAACAAAAAGACGGTAATGCAAGTGCGACAGATGAAAACACATAGTCCCTCACCTTTGTATAATAATTTACGTCTTTTAATGCTTCACTTGAAAAGAAATAAGTAGGCCGGCAAATTGCAATCGATTCCCTTGTGCGCTTACTTTTTGTTACCACTTTTTCGAAATCAATCATAAATATGTACAGAGAAGAAAATCCACCACATGTACATATCAAAACTATAAGGAAAATTGTAACGGTTTTCCGATTGAAGTACTTTGTATAATCTATCGATTTATAGCAGACGATGAACCTTTGGAAAGATTGTGCTACTTTCAGCCATTGCGAAAATATGAAAAGGACATTTGGTATTGCAGAAATAGTGATTTCGTAAGCAAAGCACATCTCATACGGAATATAATTAGTTTGCGGAGATAAAATATATATCATCATGCCGTTTTGCAGTACCAGACTAAGTATATCAGTAATACTGTATGCCGTCATAAAGCCGAACTTTTTCATAAATTCTTCCATCCATAACGCCCGCACTACTAAGATGAACCATAAAATCAAAAGAACCAAGATAGCAGGCTGTACGTAGATGTAATACGTTTGAGGCGCCTCTTTGTGGTCATTTTTAGGATTGAAGTAACTCATTTCAATAAATTTTGGCCCGAGTGAGTTATGCATCACCATGTTGTTACGCAATTTTTTTAGTTCCGATTCGGTTATATCCATTTGCTTTCTGCAATTAAAAATAAAATATATTTCAAAGGGACAAAATGATAATAAGTACATCTGAAATAACAATAAAAAAAGTCATTTTTATAATACCAAAAGCTACCTTAAAAAGTCTTTATGTACGGAACAATACACTTAATTTCCTCTAGAGAATTATTGTGTATGGTGTATGGGGTTGATATTGTATGGCTCAAATAGATAGAATATGCAAATACTGATTTTTCAACCAATATTCATGATAACTTTTTTACAATGTATCTGTTAGAATCGATAAAATTATTTAAAATAAGGACTTTCTTACTGACTGCACATGTCGATATACATGAAAAGTGCCCGCGCTTTGGCTATATCTACGGAATTGGTGTTGTCTTAATTGATAATGCTACAAAACATACAATGAAAGAATGCCATGTACCAAAAAGTTACACACAAATTAATTCATACACTAAAACTATACACTAGAATATATCCAAGGACTCAATAATACACTATAAGCACACTATATGGTCTACTTTGTAGAAATAAAGCCAAATCGTAATACTACATAAACCAACCGTATGCGGAGTTGTATGTAGAACGGATGACAGTGATTGTTAAAACAATTTTCCATTTTGTTTCATATTTGTTGACGGTACCTCATCCATGGACATAAAACATTGATGAACCATTGTTAGACAATCAATAATCAATAAAGCTCGATCGAGTGCTATGGGTCGTCTCTAACTTTTTATGAGGTATTGTTTCATAGCTTCATGGTGACTTCAAGTTGAAGTACAACGATAAAAGCGTTGTTTCATGACATGGTTCTACAGTGTGTTTGTAGAGACTTTTTTTGTGTGTGCATTTAATCGGTATTACTTATTTTTGACTGGAGTTTGTGTCTTCTGTAGTATGGAGTCCGTAAAAAATCCTCCTTATGACAGATGCATGCTTTCTATATATTTGATAAATGGCTTACTTGTTCCTTAAAGAATTACTCATAATTATACTATCATACCTTCATTTTTTGGCATTATCATTATTTTTTTTCAATTGAAAGTTTGTCTCATGTGTATTTACTCCCTATCCTTTCATTGTTACCAATCGCTGTCGTCTTATTTGTCTCTGTTTTATTAGATGTAGTAATGTCTTTTTTGCACTAATATATTTGAAACCAAACTTCAGACAACTTTATAAAAAATTATAACTTTGTGTGGCGGCATTCCTTGTCGAAAAGACATTGAATCCTCTCTGCTATACACACAGGTGATCTGCACGAGCACCTATACGTCATGTACTGCGTTACAACCCTAGATTTAACCTACGAGAACGTATCACCAGGTTACCGAAAGCTATATTTTTATATAGCCTAGGTAGCCGCGTGGTCTAGGGCGCTGGACATAGTGCAGGCGATGTTGCCGTAAATGTCACAACAGTGATGGTTCGAATCCCGGAGAGATAATGCCGGAGAGGGGACTACCAATGTGCAGATCTAACTATGTTGGGCTGATTTTCAGACGTATATATATATATATATATATATATATATATCAGTGGTGGATGAAATAATTTATTGCTTTTCAACATCATCTATGCATATGAGAAAAAAAATCCGAAAAAATCTGAATATTTTTTTTCTAATTTTTAATATTTTTAACCTTTTTATCCTATGTTACATAAAATTATTTGATCTATGTATTACCATCCTTTTTCAAATTTGATCTTCTCAGATTCTCCTCTCCATAAGTTACAGAAATGTGTAGTAAAAATCCAATAAATACTTGGGACATATATGATGTTTAATGTATGGATGTAGCGATAACCTGTCTGAATTAACAAATAAAAGTATACATGTATTTGTTTCGGATGTTGGCAGCGAAAGTTTTCACAGGACAAAACCGTGATAATGATATATTTTGTAGTAGACAATTTCTAAACTGCTATCAGTATTCCAGCAATAATTTGTCCGTAATCGTCTCTATTTTCAAAATTTTATTCCGTATATATAACAAATGAGAGGAACTAAACATATTAAGCGTGAATTACTCCTATACATTTGACTTCGCAATAAAAAATGGCCGTTATGAACACATTTTCCATAATATTTATATAACGTAAAAATATTTTGACACTAGAAAACTAGGGAGGGACAGGTAATAAAACTTTCCATGTGACTCCTAGCCGGTCTGCCCTTCTACCAGAAATATTTCAGGTGTCAAATTACTGTAAACCAACTAATTTTCGCGAGGGATTTATTTTCGCGATATTCGCGAGTGAGAAATTATCGCGAACATAAATCGTCGCGAATTTCTTTTTTCCTTATATAAATGCATTTACAGAAATTATAAATCGCGAAAATTAGTTGCCAGGATCTTAACCAGAGTGAACGAAAAGCGAAATAAAGTATCCGCAACAATAAGTTTATTTACAGTAATTAATTCAAATCAAATAAAAATTATGAAGAGAAACTAAGTAATAAGAAAGTGAGTTTAAATTGGCACTGGAAAACGGGTAGGGACAGGAAAGTAAGTGAGAACCGAACCGTCAATCCAAAACGAATACTAGTAATATAAGGACAATCGCAACATCGGAAACAAAAAAGAAACAAAAACACAAACAGAGTTCGGCACAGAAAAGAAAAATGAAGACACACACACACACAAAGATGAATAACACGGACCCAATCATGGGCGAGATCAGGTGCACCGGTAGAGTAAGCAACTCCTGCTTCTTGTAAGACACCCGCCGTACGTGTTGAACATGTCCAATCCCGTAGTAAAGTCAAATCCGGTAGAGGAAACAACAAATAAGCTTCAAAGGGAAAAATCTGTTGTCATGTGGGAAACAGATATCTCACAGCAGTAAACAAGATGGTGATGTCGACCGTAAAACTTCTGGAGCTATGACTTCAAGTTTTGGGTAACATACCCCTGTTGAAGTAGCCTATTTGTGAGCAACCGGGCTCTATCAAGGAACTCACTGTATCGAACACAGGCTCTTGAAAATCGAATAAGCTGGGAGATGTAAACTCTATATGCGGGCGCTGTTGGGATGTTGCTACAAAGAAAAGGGAAAGTTTACAATTGGAAAGGTGAAGGCATCGCGTTTGTCGTACAGCTTAGTTTGAAGTATACCTCTGTTTTCAATTTCAAGATGAAGAAACTAAGCCTTCGATACTACCCCTGCTCTGGTACGAGAAGCATAGATGGGGTCTTTACATTCATAGGGCGTTACGTTTGCACATACAAAGGTTGTCTCCAATGGTTTGTGTGTTTTTTTTTCCGCAATATGACCGGACGACCCCGCATAGGCATTCCCCTATCCATAATCTGGAGACGCACTCGGATGCATTGATTTGACCTAGACCTATTGACCTCGCATAGACGGAGCATTCATTCCCCTATCCACAACATAGACCGTTATTGTTCCTTATCTTTATAAATGACATTGTTGAAGAAATAAATTCTGTCATTAAACTGTTTGCAGATCATACGAGTTTATACCCTGTGGTAGAAAATCCTATTGTTACTTCAACCTCGAAAAGATACACCAAGGGGCTACGGAGTGGCTAGTAACATTTAACCCCTCAAAACCAGAAACTCTAGTTATCTCTAGGAAGACAAATAAGCATGTTCACCCTCCTCTTCTACTTAATAATCAACAAACACAATGTGTAAATTCTCATAAACATCTCGGAGCAATAATACCCGATGATGGATCTTGGCATAACCATATTGATTATATTATTGGTAATGCTTATACGAGGCAAAATATTACGAGGAAATTTAAATTTACTCTTGATCGTTTAACCCTTGAGAAAATGTATATTTCACTTGTTCGTCCTATACTAGAATACGCTGATGTCATATGGGATACCAATAGCTTAAGCTTGATTAATAAAATTGAATCTGTTCAATTCGAAGCTGCTAGAATAGTTACAGAGGGGACCAAGGTCACATCACACCGAAAGTTATCAATCACACCAAAAGTTATATAATGAGACTAAGTGGGAAAAATTGACAGACAGACGAAAGAACCACAGACCTTTTCTATTTCACATAATGCTAAATAAGTATTTAGTGGACTTAATTCCTACAACCGTTGGCACACAGCATCCTCATAATACACGTCAGTCATTAAACTTACAAGAAGTACGGACTCGTACAAATCTATATTCAAACTATTTCCCGCCCTCTACGATTAAAGATTGGAATAAGCTTTCATTAATTACTCGCCAAACAGAATCCTTTTCCTCTTTTAAGAACCAGATCTTAAATAAAAATTCAAAAGTTCTTTCTTTTTATTATTCTGGTAGCAGACTTGGTCAAATTTGTCACGCACGGTTACGAATGAACTGTACTTCCTTAAATGTTCATTTAAAAAAAAATGGTTGAATCACCCATGTATGTGTGTTTTTGGTGAAATTGAATCAGTTTAGCATTATATTTTATTATTGTGATAGATATGCTAGACAAGGTATGCTTACTTCTCTTATATGAATATGAATTTGAATGTTTAAGTAGATACAAATCTTATTATTATTGGATCCACTGTTCTATCCGATGAACAAAACTGTGAAATTTTTAAGCTTTTTCAAAAATTCATCATCAAAAGTAAGCGTTTCAATTCTTGAGTCCCTGAATATTCCTTTACTTTTCACATTGTCTATTCCTTGATATTTTTCTTTCTAAACCTTTGTTATATTTAACTAATATGTTTTTTAGCATATAAGAATATTCCAAGCATGCAATTTATTATATGAATATATTGTGTCTTTTTTATATGGAGACAGATTTATACAAGCATTGTTATGCTTGTTTCTGAGTCCTATTTGTTGTCATAATATTTATATGTATTATATTTGTGTGTAACTTAACTAATGAATATGTTAAAACCGAAATTGATATCAACTGCGCTTTAAAGAATGTTGTTTTTGTATCTTCTGTTTGGCAATGATTGCCAAATTTTGGAAATGAAGTATTTTTTTTCATTTCCAGGTTTATGAATAAGTTAACCTTATACACGTATTTGCAATGTGAATCCGTTGAGCGTATTTTTACTAGGAAATCCATAGTTGTAAAATTCTCTGAGACAAATGATTCCATTTTCTTTTTTCAGTTGACTCTCTTCTTGGAATAAAGCTAACATTTTTGGCTTCTTCATTAACATATAAAAATTTTCTCAGATATCATTATTAAGGTCAAGTGGTAGGTGTACGGGAGGCTTTGTGCACTGGGAGCCTATTATCAAGCCAAACTCAAAACCGAGAGTTTGAATGTTTTGAGGGGTTTTTTTTTGCATATTTTGTACTAATCATAATAATACCTCTTCATATCTAGACATACGTATGTACCAAAGTCTCTATAAATACATGACAAAACCCAGCAATGTAAAAACGCTTTTATTGTTGTTCCATTGTTTTGTTAAATATCTATTGGTGAAAATGACGTGATTTTTGTTCCAAAATTTTTAAAAGTATATAAAAAATGAGTTAGTCGAACGAGCACCAATTTCCACAAATATCAAGAAAATATCCAGAAAAGGGAATGGAAAATGCGTCCATTTACTTTGAAAAATGAAGTTTCAGTCTTGAATTTAATTTTAACGAGCTTAGTTTACTGGACGGTAATATTTCCTCTCAAAAATGCAACTGATTAATATAAAATATCATTTCGATAAAATATAACCACATGCATATTATCTAAATATGAAAATGAGGTCTATTGTTGTTTTGGCATGGTGACAATCTTTTTCTTTTCATACCCGTATTCTTTTTAAATAAGTGTTAGTCAAATTACGTGATCACGTGACCTGCACATGCATTACTTGATATTCGATCGTGCAATCTTAAAATTTATATATTTAGCTAGGCTATGGAATAGCCTAGCTATATAGATAGTTCTTGGGGGGAAGTGAGGAGTACGCTTGCTCAGTGAGGAAAACGCATGCGGGGAAGACTATTGATCAATAGGAATTTCAGATTCTCGAAAATCAAAATGGCGTCCAGTTTCGTCCTGATAAGACGGGGCGGGGTTTATTTTTTCTGTTTCCTTGTGGAAGTTGAAAAGTATTATAAACATTTACTATAGGTGGTACTGGGAACAGGTTTGTAGAGGGTGATGGGATTGGTATTGCAATATCGCTTAGCCAGATTTATAAATATAGATATGATAAAAA
>MJUU01019492.1:43599-53667 GCA_002080025.1 Modiolus philippinarum
GGAAGAATAAAGAGCTACCGGTGTTTATTTGTGTGTGCTGTAAAAGGTTTATGTTTCGAAGCCAAGTACACGAAAAAGACTTTAATGCAAAAGATGAGAGGTTGAAAGAAATGTTAAAAGGAGACAAGCATATTGTGTGTAAAACGTGTAACTCTTATGTGTGTAAGGAGGCTATACCTCCTCAAGCAATGATAAATAATTTAGACTTTTGAAGAATTAAATACGCTAGAACAACATTAAATTTCTCCAGTTTTACCATTTTACAAAATTGTGACCAATAGAAGAAGAAAATACAAAGAAGTACCGAGAAAGGCTAACTTCAAGTATTGATTTGAGTATACAAATACATCATGAGCCACCACACCCTTGTCAATCAAACACACAATTTTCTATCCAAGGCTATTCAATAGCCTTTCATAACAACCATTATCCGATTTATATCATCCACTTATGTTTATAAAGTCCCCTCGTGTTTTCTAGTCTTAATATAACTGGAATATTAGATATCAAAATTCGGATTTGTTCGGTTGAAATCTTGTGTCAACGGATAGAATAGTGTTGTTGTAATTAGTTTGAAATTATAATGACTTTAATTTCACATGAAAGTTACCAATTATAATAGGACATAAAGCGTAAAATGAAGCAAAAATGCTTGATCCAGAAGTGGTTTTCCTATTATCATTACTTATTGCCAATCACAGATCAGTAAGACAGGTTCTTTTTCTATTAATTCTTTTTTTCAAATATTTTGTTCAAGCATACAGCAAGTGGCATGATGAACATTATTTTGTCTTACTGAAAATTCAAAGTACTGTACTAGATTTCTAGCACAATGTGTTTTGTCAAACTGTATTGCTGCTCATTATCTGCATAATTTTCATGATTAAAATGTTTGTAAGATCATGAATACTGGTCAACTTATCTTTGGCATGATCACGTCGAGATAAAACAAAACGCAACCTGCTGTAAAGTATTTAATAAAAAATACTATATGATATTATGGAAAATGTCACCTTTGTCTTCATTATAATACAACATTAATAGTTGAAATATGAACTCATGTTTATTTATTTATATTATTTAAAAAGCGCTGTAAAGCCCCAAACAAAATGGAGAAAGATGGTAAGCTTTTCTCAATTTTATTTATTGTATTTAAAGAAGATCGAGTCTGATAAAGTCACCAGATAGATTTTTTTATTGTAATATTTATTTTGTTTGTCTAAGGCCATTTGTTGAAAAAAAAAATTAAATGATGTATCTCACCGATCATCAGGTTTTAAAAATCAGGCCACATTCAGCATTTATCAGCAACATTTACAAAGAATAATTGTGAGAACATGCTCAATATTTTGCTTTCATTTGAAAAAATATCAGATTGATTTTTTGGATAATTCAAAGATATATGCAAACACTTCAGGTACATGTTGAGCTTAAAAAATCTATATGTCACCGTTTGTTGAAGAACGATATTTTATGCAGTTAAAGAAATAGACGATATTTACAGGGGAAAGGGGCTCATTCGCTGGAAAGTGGATGTCAATCTATTATGATGTCACAATGAAAATGCCATTAAAGGAATATTCCGGCTTTAAAATAAAGTCACTCCCACATTCGACTTTTGTTTCGTGAATGCGCTAATCGAATGCACCGTGTTATGGTGTCGATCTACCTTAAAATAAAATGTTGATTTTTGGGGTTAAATCAAATACCAAGGACATCCACCGAGTGCAATACACAGAAGGAAACCTCAGTATTTCCAACGGATAAGAATTTTGATTAAACGATTTAATTTTGAAAAAAACTCAAGGTAAAATTTTATGTCTCACAACATTGACTACTGAGCTTATGGTTATCCTCTGGGACATCTGGTCTACCAACAGTGGTGTCGACATAAGGGTTTCAAAAAATATCCATGTTGCATAATACACGTTAAATGTTGTTAGGCTGTACACGTGTTTCAAGCAGTAACCTTACATCAGCAACATTAGAGTCAAATAACACCGAAAGCCGTAATCCAAAAAATTAGTCAGAAAGAAGTACTCATTACCAAAAATATCGAAATAGGAAGCCAAATCCCACACCAAGGACATCAACTGAGTGCAATACAAGGAATGAAGCGTCATGGTGGGGGGTCTGAATTTTGATTGAAACAGTTAATTTTGAAAAATGCAAGGTAAAATTTTCCTGTCAAGTCTGACTACTAGACTGGTCCACAACAGTGCCATCGACCGAGTGGTTTCGAAATACAAAATTACCCATGTTGCATAATACACGGTAAATTTGTTATTTTGTACACGTGTGTCAAGGAGTAAGCTCTCATTAGCAGATAACGTCAAATAGTGTGGAACTTAGAGAAAAAACGAAAAAGAAAAATGGCAAGATGGTTTTTCTCTCATAAACGAAAAACTAGCAAAACTGCTTTAATTGATATTTAGAGAAGAATAGAGAAGTTCTTTTTATATATCAAAATCTCTTATTGTCCATTAAAATAATATCTATCATTGACTGATTTCTTTTACATTGTCGTACATTTACAACGTCAGTTGCAAATTTTAAAACAAGTGATCATAGTGAACATTAATTTCAAAAAGTACATAAATAAGTACCATAGCATTATGGTATTATCTTGGGAGATTGGTTATTCTAATATCTGCAAGTTGTTTTTTTAAGACTTTGTAGTAAAATTTCAGTGAAGCACGGGATTCTGACAGATTTTTATTAAGAAAGTTAAATGTATCATGTTTCGAGTTTTAAACGTTGAGGAACCTCGAATGTATCTCCAAAATCAATCACAAATGGCCCAACATGTAACTTAAAACCGTGTGTCTTATGTCCGAGCACGATGTAATCGAAAACCAAGATGAAGTTCAATATATCTGTTTTTTGATGTTGTTGTGACATCAAGAAGACAACAAACGTAAGTAATTAATCAAACCTGCACTGCAGGCAAAATGAACAAACCAAAACTGATTTATCCGTCATTCTCAAAGCAAGAAACACCTTTACAATAAATGTAGCGCTGAGAAAGACCGATCAATGGAATAAAACGAGTGACACTGGTTATAAAACAGTCAAAATTTCCTCAAACAGTCTAAGATTTTACTTTGTTTGTCTAAATTGAAATGTCCAAGATACAAAAATAACATGTATTCAGAAACAGACTTTAAAGAAAATGAATTTTGACAATTCAAGAAAGGATTGGAGTATAAAAATATTGTAAATCCTACTTTGTAGTTTGTATGAATAAATTGTAGCTAAAAATAATAATCAAAACTAAAACAACAATTCCTGTTTGTAGGGATTAGTGTGAAGATTAGGTAACAGGTAAATGTTAAGGAGATATCTTTTATCTCCTTCTGTTTTAATACAAAAGGATGGCAACACAGAACGTAATTTGTATATATCTTGTCCCTAGATTGTTGTTGGGTTATAAGTGGAATTGCCAGTGGAACTGCTAATGGCCATCTCTCTGACAAACAGTCTAAATTGTGTTTCTTACAAAACAAAATACAATATTGTTTGAATTTTTGTTGCAGGTATTATGACGCTTTTTTGTAGGTGTGTCGATGTTTTAAGAACAAGCAGATCTTCAAATTTATACAGTCCGCCAAAAATTAAGCATCATCTTACTTTTTTACATGAAAATCATTTTTGAAGCTATATTAAGGTAAAAGGTTTTGGTTGAAAACAATATAAATGGGATAATTTGGATATTTGGATGTCACACTTTAATCATGCTTCATATTGTTGTCCTTTTGTGAAAAGTTATGAAATAATGCATAACCCAATTTAATGACAAAATATTGTAGCTTTGTGCAGAAAACAAGGGCTACTCGTAGCCATATATCCCCGCCGCTCCATAAATTTGAAACACTAATATTTGCGGTAATTTTCAAAGTTAAAAAGGGGCATAACTCCTACGAAAATATACAACCAGGTCTCATCTTTGAACTTGGTTGAGGTATCCTTGAACTAAAGCTACTGTGTTAATATTATCCAAATCCAATGAGAAATACATTTGCTAGAGCGCTTACAAGGATATTTTGTCAATTTTCAAAATTAAAAAGGGGCATAACTCCTACAAAAATATTCGACCAGGACTCGTCTTCGAACTCGCTTGAGGTATCCTTGAACTAAATCTACTGTATAAATTTTATCAAAATCCGAAGAGAAATAAGCTTGCTAGAGCTTACAAGGCGGACGGACGGACGGGCGGACGGACGCACGGACGGACGGACGCCCGGCATTAACATATCCCCGCGTCGCGTTGCGGTGGGGATAATTAAGTTTTAATTCAGTGCATGAAAATTGATTGAAGGTCATTGTTGTTACAAAGGTAAAGAGAGCAATAAACATTCCTATTTGTGTTTAAGGTTGGCGATATACAAGGTTATGTTCAAAACAGGGGAGATATTCCAATTTTTCGACATTTTAAGAGTTATATTTTCACTTATGTGACGAAATGTCAAAACAAAACAATACCAATACTGAATTTTGCCATTAAATTTGGGTTCTGCCCATTTTAAGGCCATTTTCTAGACGGGCAAGAATATGCAATTGTTGGAACAAGATTTTTTAACTTTTTAATAGTTTATTATTGTAGTAAATGTTGAGAGTTGTTATCTCATACTGAACGACTCGTTTTATCTTTGGCTGCGAAAATCGGATTTTCGATTGTCTGTTCAAAAGCTAGAAAGTAAAATTACATGTTTCATGCTAAGGCTTATCAGCATGCAAAATTTTATAACTATACCTTGCTACATGGTAGCTTGGTGAAACTTTAAAAGTAAGTGATGCTTAACTTTTGGCGGACTGTATATTATACTTAAATTGCAGGTAAGACAAATCCTAAACTAAATAATAGATGAAAGATGATAGAAAACACTTACAATTGCCGAAAGTTACAATCACATGCCACAATCTACTAGGAAACTACACAACAAAAACAATTAAAAGACAAAAATCAAACGTAGACAACGATAGGATATCAGAACAACCGGAGTAGGTGTCGGCACTAGCAAGAGCTAGTGGTAGGGTTAAACCAGTTTGTGGCAACCCAAACTTACCCTTTCCCTATGCCATTTCCTTACAGTATAATAAACGTACACATTAAACCCAACACATGTAGACTACTTACTACAACACCACAATCTTGAGATAGAAAGAATAAGACAAAACGTAATTTAGACAGATGGCTCTAGGAGTGCTCGCCACTAAACTGCCGGCTAGCTCAAGGAGCCTAGTCTGCTGGTAAAACCCTGTGACGCACTAAGGAAGAAAAATCAAATTCAAAACTTTACGAAAGGTTTGATAAAGAATAATCATGGATTTCAGTAGACATCGGCAGTATCAGTGAGAGGCCAGTATACATGTAAAATCTTCAGTTTTGCTGGATTTTTTACCAGTTTTTCACATTTTTAACAACATTTTTGTGAAAACGTAGGAATTGCCATTTTTGCAAATTATATTTGCAGCTGTTTACGAGTAATTTATCTTTGCTGGATGATGGTTCAGTTTTTCTTTCGACATAGTTTGACACTTTAAGAATGGTTTGGACCAAATTTGATTAATTAAAGCAAGGTGTTAATCATGTTAATGTAAAAAAGATAATGGACAGATTAATAGTGATTGCATGAGTTAATACAGTCTTATCCATGTCAACTTCACAGCATTGCCCACAAAATGCACTATTTCGATTATTTTGAAGCAATACTAATTCGTGTCTTAATAATAACATGAATAAAGTCTTGTACAATTATATTACACTGATGGAAAAAAATGTATAAGAATATTATGAATCATTAAACAAATATAACTCAACTTTTGGAGATTTTGGGCCCTATTTCAGTCAGATTTTTTTTCTCCTTTTTTACATACTCTACAGGACCGATTTAACCAAGCTTGAAATTAAGTTAATAAAAAAAAGTCATTGGAAAAGGTAGGATTTTGATACTTGAAATTAGTACGGTTGTAAATTATGTTTTTGAAAACTGAGAACTTTTCGACAAATTAAATTTATTTCATGTCACTTTATGCCAAACAATCGACGAAAAATAGCCGAAAATGTATAAATGAAGGGATTTGGAAAAATGCAAGAGATGTTCACAGAAAAAATCGGAATTAGTATTACAATTCCGGTCAGTATTCTTATTTCTTGTGACCTATTCACGAAACTGTTTTCACGAAAAGATACAGAAGATTTCTGATCCTCAGAAAAATACTTCCAGAAAACCCTATCAAAAATAAAAAATGATAAAGTATTCGTATTTTTAAAGTCCTACAATTGTAAAAAAAACAGTTCATTAGTGAAATATTAATATTGTTTTGTGTCTTGTTTTTATATAAAGTGAGCTATATTTGAGCTAAACGTTGCAAATTGGAAAAATGCATGTGATCTAAAAGAATATAAACCAAATAGATATCATTCAGGTAGGCACGATAGATTCGATTCATCCATTTTTTCCATGCGGTTTTCTTGTTATTGATATTCAAATGCCACGAAATGGTTTTCAATTTAGAATCTTTTAATGTCCTCGGCTAAGTGGTTTACTAACACATGGCGCACTGTCAAAAGGGATACAGTGTTAAACTACCCCCCCCCACCCTAAGTTTTTTAACATTGTTCACTCTGATGTGAGAAATTTCCTAATTTTACTATTTTCATTGTACAGAAGAATAATTTAGTCTAAGATTGGTAAAATGCATAATACCAATATGTATAAACTACCGCTGGCTTTTGCTAGTGCCGGTACCAAGTCCGGCTGTCCCGAGTTCCTATCGTTGTCTACGTTTGTCTGTCGTTTTATTCGTGTTCTTCGTGTGTAGTTCCTTGGCAGATTGTGGCAGGCAATTATAATTTTCAGCCATTGTAGGTGTTTCTTGTTATCCATTTTTTTTAAATAAACGATGTTTCTTCCCTTAAAAACGACTCCCCACAGACTTGATTATGAATGAAAAACTGTTTTCAATAAATTGTCATTTACATATATCATGTATTGATTGAGATCCAGTTTTAATGAAATTAATACTAATTCATATACAGAATGGAAAATTTACTTTCATTACAGGTTTTTAATGATCATACTGCTTCTATTACTAATTTTGCTATTCATATTTGTTAGCACTATGCATATTTGAAATTTAATATTTGAGCAGATTTTTGGTGACGTTGATGTCAGATACATCAAATATTCAAAGACCCAGTGAACATGAAATTAACAACCGATACACTCAATTCTGCTTCATACCATGACTTTTTTTTATATATTGACAAACATGGACGTCTGAAATCTAGGTTATATGACAAACGTGATGATTTTGACTTCCAATTTGTGAACTTCCCCTTCTAAGCAGCAATATACCTACCTCCCCAGCATATAGGGTGTATATTTCAAAATTGATTGATTATTGTTCAGCTTGTTCTTCACTATGACTTTGTAAAATAAAAGCAAAACTACTATAACAGAAACCTTTGTCAATTCAAAATTATTTGACCGTCACCACGACATCATAGATAGATATGAAATGTAGGTGTCACAAATGAAAACGGACATTTTCAGCTTGATTCACGCCACTCCGGATTTAACATTATCTATTCTGACTTTACCCTGGATTAACCCGTTGACAGTGTGCGGGCGCTGTATGCATGTTAACACTTCCGGAGCACCTGATGTCACTCTGTTTTTGTTTTCACACTGTTAGTGATTTAGTTTTGGGTGTTATTTTGTAGTGTTTGTGTTTTATGGAGTGTAGTGGTTTTGGTCCTCCGTCTTTTGGTATTCCTACTTTCGCTTTATCTCTGGACTTTGATTTATCTAATCGTGTGCTTTACTTCTTCTGTATTCTACTGTCGTTAATTGATATTTAACATCTACGAAAACTAAATAGATTACAAATTTGAACTAAATTCTCCATGGTATAATTCATCGCTTTTGAAATTTGAAAAAAAATGTTCAGTCTGATTTGAGAAATCTCGTTATGAACTCCTTCATCTATTTTGATTTTACATCGTATGAATTTTGTATATACTGTAACAATATACGTTCTTAATTTTCTGTCGATTTTTTTTAAATGAAACTGTTGCAACATTTAATATGAGCTCAGATCATGCAATATGAAAGTTTTATCACACGACTGTTTCCGGCTGTAAGTTTGAATCTGTTTTATGTTCTTAATACATAAAATCAAACATTAATTAAAATTATTTTAAATTCTGTAATTCATAGGATTTATGTAAATTTGGAAACTTCATAATTCAAGTGTTCAGACATTATCTAATATTTGCGATATCACACATACCCAAAAGAAAAATCTATTGAATTTAGGTGTACAAAATTATAGATATTGAAATAATTTTGGTCAGCTGAATTTTTCATATACATTGTATTTTACTTCAACAATACTAAAATAATCTAGATCACAAAGGTGTTTTATTGAGATTTGAATTATAGATATCAAAAATCGAACTGTGGAAATTTGAACTGAATCATAGATATGAATCATGTATAGGTTCAAATAAACAGCACCGTTCTCTGATATTTTAAAATTATTTGTCAATATTAATGAATGATTTTTAATATCTAAATTCGCACATCATTTTGGTTATGTATCAATGATTTATTTACTATTGAGATCTATGAATCAGTTTTAGATATGGTCTGTCCAACAAAATCAGGTGTCGCAAATGATTGTTCTATGTTTATTCGACGCTTATCAGCTTTTACACGTTTTTCGGTTAATGGACTTCCAAATGTTTTGTTTTGATCTGCACTGATGAGACATAAGTTGTCGAAAAGCGCATATGCAGACAAAATATTAACGGTAAATACGGTATTTTATTTTATTTATCAATTATATCAGCTTTAACACATACTTTGTGGATTTCCAAATATTTTGACATGATCTACACTAACATGACTAAAGAGAAACAAGTTGTCGAAATTGTCATAAGCAGGAACTAAAGTAACAGTAACTGATGATAGGGAAAATATGTGATGCATTTGAAACTTTGAGAGTATAAAATAATTGTAAACCGAAACATTTTCGATTTTCGCGCCGTCTTGTTTTTTCGATAAATTTCATTTTGTGCAGTCTTGATTTCGCGGTTGTTGCAATTGGTCAAACTTCTAAATTATCCCATTGCATCAAAATATTTGCGACAGTTTTATTTTTGCGAAAATTTATCTTTTTACTTTCATTTATTATTCGCCGCCAGGAGAGGGTGAATATATTTGATACGATATTTTGAAACTTCAATGGAGGAGCACATGACCAGGAGCAGTTGTTTGTTTTCCATTAGAATCGATCTAATGTGTCCTAATCTTTTACAATGAAGATACCTTTTCAATAAGATAGGAAATATTTTTAAATTATTTATTCAAGAAAATTGTTTACAAAATTATTAATTTAATTTTCATTAATATTATAACTAATGTGAAAGGGAAATCAATAAGACAAGGGAGACGGGTTTTTCTGTTACATGTCCGGAGGAGTGTGTCTGGATATCATGATGCAGATGCATGATTACCTTAATTGCAATGGTTTTCAAGTTGGGGGTTGCATATTGTTTCCAATTATTATTGTTATTATTACTATTAATTTTTAGTTGTTCATAAAAAAATAATAAAAAAATGATAAATACATAAAGCGAGAACCAGCGTATCCGGCGCAATCTTTTTACCAAACACGTGTGCCTCAAATATGGGTTAATTGATATAGGTCAACATTAGTGAGAGTGAAAACAAAAGGAAATCTGTCGAAGTGGGTCAAGATAGCGTGCTTTGGATCCCGATCATTTTAACAAAAATAACAAAAATCATAAAAATGGAACAATTAATAAAATGATTGAATCAAAACCAAACAATAACAATAATGACTTCAATCATCTTTGAAATACCATCAAGTATAAACACGGGTCAAGTTACAGCTGTACTAGTTCTACACTATAAATTATCTCAAATGCCTAAAATCTAAATTACTCTATTGGCAATTACTAAGCAAATATATAAAATAAGCTGTTGACTGTATTATCAGTTGGAAATAAATCGATACTAATTAAGAATGTCTATT
>MJUU01019492.1:75612-110983 GCA_002080025.1 Modiolus philippinarum
ATATAGGAAAAATAAACAAATAGAAAAATGCACTATGCACTATAGTCTTTATGAAAACTATTCCTCAGTATAAATTGCACAAAACATATAAAAATTCCTCATAACGTTCCTACCGGTTTCACCCTTGCGGGGATATTCATGGCTAACGTTACTAAGAGTTTCACAACGTCACAGATATGCTAGTAACATGAACGACAACTAGCGTTCATAATAACGATATGTTCTATGTATATCAAACAAAAATAAATAAATACGTAAGGGTGAAACCGGTAGGAACGTTATGAGGAATTTTTATATGTTTTGTGCAATTTATACTGTGGAATAGTTTTCATAAAGACTATAGTGCATTTTCTATTTGTTTATTTTTCCTATATATATATATATATATATATATCACACATACATGTAGTTTTTGTTTTTTGTTTATTTTTTTATTTGGGGGATATCTGGAAACAAATCTTTTCAGTGTAGGTTTATGAGTTCATGTAAATCACTGACTATTTAACAATCATTTGCCCCCATAATTAGCATAGTTCAAGTGTTTAGAAATTAAGAAATGATTTTAATGTTTGCAAGAGCAAATCTTTATGTATTGCGAATGTGTTTCGCTTTTTGTGCTGGCTAAACAAAATATGACTCTAAACTATATTCAGAATTTTTTATTTACTTTTATTACTGACGTCTTTTGAAATGATTTTAAAGTTTCTATATACATAAAATAGTAGTAAATAACTTCTATTTGTGTTTTTGTAAGATTAAAAAAAACGACTGAATATATTATTTTCATTATCAAAATGTTTGCGAGATCGGAAAAACTTGTCAAACTGTAAAACAAGAGATTCCAGCGGAATTAAAAAAATCTATAAATAACTTTTCTCAGTAATGCATTTCATACAAGTATATAAAAGTAAAAAATTCTCGGCAACTATCATGTCAGAAAAAAAAATGTTGATTCATAGACTTGTGTATTGTGTATTAAATGCTGGTGGTAGAATTTTTTTTTCATTTGTGTTTATATTGAAAAATTGTTCACGTGCAAAAATATCGTAGGATCATACTATTTTTTTATTCTAAAAAAGATATTGTACAATATTCAGAAATGAATATTTGGCTTTTCATTGATATCAATTAATATTAGAAAATAACAAAACCCCGATGATGTTGTTCCAACAACGGTGGACTCCATTATTGATGGAAAACACTGAGTGCATGGTAATCCATTTACGATTTCTTTTGAAAACTCAATTTTTGTATTTCTGTATGACGTTTTCGAAGTCAAACCGATAACATCAACAAAGATCTGGTTTGATTACTTTAACATGTTGAAATCGATACGTATTTGTTCTCAATGCAGAACTCGAGTAAAAAGCTAAATGGTGTGCTTGGGATTCGAATTGATAATGAACGGATATCAAGTAAGTGTAAATTGGGCAAAGTCTCTGCAAATACATGGTAAAACCAATCGAAGGTTCAATATCTTCCAAATTAACTTTTTTATGATTAATGCAGGCAATCTTTTGCTTGACTAAATTTTCGTTCATTTTGGCAACACTATTTATGAACAGGTCATAGGTATTCTCATGGGTAGAAATCAGTATAAATCTGAATTCTAATTTCTCCCAGTAGAAATTAAAATTCCAATTTGTACTTGGAGGATTCTGGATCCTACTGGATTCCAATTTGTAGTGTAACATATACATCATTTACCAAAACGAACTGACATAAAAAAAAAGCTGACAATGATTACAAATAATGCCATTTACGGATCTAAGTATCGTTATTGTCTGTGGTGAAATAAAAACGAAAATATATGATTTAGATCTCACTATTACAAATTTCCCCTTTCTGGACAGCAACATTCCTCTAGCTCCATCTCACGGAGTGCATATTTCTGAACTAGTACGATTCACACGCGTTAGGTCTACTCGTGACGATTTTAATGAACGTAAATTAACTACTATAGTCAAACTTGTATAACAGGGTTATGAATTTCATAATTTGTTGAATCTATACTATAAGAAGTTTTATAATAAATATGAAAATTTGATATCTAGATATGGCGTTACTGCCAAACACGGCTTATTACCAAGGGCTTTTCTAATCCTCGTTATTACGGAAATGTGGTTAAAAATGCTATCAACTGATTTACTGGTTTACCTGCGTTGGGTAATATTCGTATGTCTATTATACTAAAGGGGAATTGGACAGAAAAAGGGTAAACCTGTTTAACCCTACCACTGGGGTTACCAGTTCGGCTGTCCCGAATTCCTATTGTTATTTACGTTTGTCTTTTGTTTGTGCATAATGTGACATAGACACAAAAGGGTTCCGATGATGTTTCAGAAAAGGGGACTTCCAGGTGAAATGTGACTATTTTATCAAATTTTCTCAAGTTTTGTCAAAAATCAGCATGAATTATTTTTCAATTCAAGAAAAATGAAGTTCTGACGCCCAGACACCCCACGATCCGCTGGTGAACAACCAATTGATGACCTGTTTTGACGGATTCCAAATGATAATGTACATGCATGCTTTGACATAAGGATTGGGTATATATGACACAGACAACCAAAAATGGCAAGTTTTGACATCCTAACACGTGCTCAAAAGATACAAATATACTTTGTAATGATATGACAGACAACCAAATAATGACATGTTTAGACACACATCGAAATTTACAGAAATCAAAATAATGCATACCTACATTATTTTGACAAATCATCATGTACAGTGTACAGTGAAACGGGTTGATGTTAATGATTTTTCGACAGAAAATCGAATGATGTGCATTAATTGACTATACTTTACTTCTAAATAATGCCCCAACTGAGTCTTGCAAAATAAAATGAAACACAAATTTCATTTAATTTCTGACTAATATTTGAAAATGGAAGTGAGCTCATTTTACAGAAACAACAGGTGTTCAATGAAATTGTCAATTGCTATCGGAGTCAATTAAAATTTTTTACTTTGCCCCGAATTTGGCGGCTGGTTTTCTTTCTCATGACATTGTCCAATGGTTAAATTGAAAGATGGTTCCCGTTTGAAAGAACTGTCTGAAGTTAAATGAATGTTCAGGCTGTGGTGTTTGAATTCCTGTTTTGATCAAGCACACAACTGTTTTGTGTTGTCATTTGTTTTTGTGCCATCATCTGTTGCATTGTCCTTAACATACATGTACGTGAAGTCTTTGGCGTGATCTTTTTCTGCGGGATCCAAGACCTGTTCATGTTCTTTTATAACTGTTGCGGTTGGCTTTCTATAGAATATTTGATTCTTTATTCTTATACTTTTGCGCTGTTTCAGCATAGTTGTTTAAACTTGCGAAAGATCTGTTACCAGTTTGATGCTGGGACAGATGTAAAGGACATTCAACCTAAGCCCTGTAATTGCCATTTTCCTCCTTGAATGTTGTGTGTATTTCTTATTTTTCTTAATATTTTACTTTTCTATTGTGCTTAAAGTTTTCAAAGATATCTCCCCAAGTGGCTGATTTTTTAACCATTGCTTTGCATTGTTTTTCTTGTTGATTCCCAAATAAAATGGACTTTTAAGCTCAAATGGCTCTGTGGGTCTTTGGCGATACTAAACAAAAATGATGTCTACATTTAATTTTCCATTCTAAGCCACCTTTTAAGAAGTGGATTATACTACTAGTACACAAATGTAGTGCATGAAGTCCTATAATTGTACCATAATGTTATAATATAAAAAAAATCCAGGATTCTTATCATCGTTTTTGGAAATTTTCGGGGAGATTGGTAAATTTAATTTTTTACATATTTTTTTTTTTCAATGACTGTTAGTTTCACTCTCGTTGTTTTAAGGTCAGTAATCAGAGCTTGTGATCCATATCATCCCCCAAAAAAACTAGGAAATGTGAGCGAAGCTCACTAAATTACATTACGCCCGCTCCCCTATTTGATTCCAGAAATTAAAAAAAAAAACAGAAAAATAAAAATTCAAATCATATCATTTTTTTAATACATGGTGCACAATGGCAATATGTACTGAACATTCTGTGAAAGTTTCATTGAATTCCACTGAGTGGTCTAGGAGGAGTTGTCTCCACAGATTGTGTACCCTATGGCGGACGGAATAACGAACGAATGGACGAACAGACAAACGGACACCCTGATCACTATAAACCGACCGCTAAAGCGGGGATATAATAATATTTTACAGTCGGAAACAGTCTATACATGACTGGCAATACATGCAAATGATCTCTCTCATAAAAAACGACCAAGAGAACACATGAAATTATAAAACCAATGCCAAAACTTAATTTTTGCACATAAATATTTTTTTTTCAAAATCGGGATAGACATGGTCATTGAGTTAGTAGTCTGGGACACGGGATAAAGAAAGGGGAGGTTTGGGTACCCATAAACCGGTTTAGCCCTACCACTGGCTTTTGCAAGTGCTGGTACCAAGTCCGGCTATCCTGAGTTCCTATCGTTATTTATGTTTGTCTCTTTTTTTCATTATTGTTTTTTCCGGTGCAGTTTGCTTGTAAATTGTGGCATGTGATTGTAGTTCCTGGCCATTGTATGTGTTTGCTGTTATCCTGTTTTTGTAATGCGAAAATCCAAAAACAATAACTTTGAACAAACGGGGGTTAGGGGTTAGGGGATGAGTAACTCGAGTCAAACGGGTTTGAGAATCTGGGAATTTTTTGTCCTAAATTAATAGACCATAAGCAGGAAAAATTTTGTTAAAGATTGCCTAAGGGAAACAAGTGTATTTATTTCTTTGGTTGAGTTTTAAGTAAAAAATATACATTTCACTACTAAGACATTCCGGCTGTCCCGAGTTCCTATCGTTGTTTACATTGGCTTTTACATGTGTGTTTTAATTAAACATTAATATCACTAGCTTTCTTTGGCAAAGCAGCATAAACTTATCCGTCAGTAGCACCTTACTTTTTGCCTGACTTGGATATAAAGTTGATGTCTTGAAATGTTGGTAGTAGGTTTGGCTGCTGTGCAAGTTGATTTCTTGAGTAAATCCCTGCATTATTATCACGGAGTTTCTTTAATTTGTTTGTTTTTTTTTTTTTTTTTTTTTGTTTTGTTTTGTTTTGTTTTGTTTTGTTTTTAGTTTTTTTCCCTTCATACATCTTTACCTTGCTTTTTTACAAATTCACTGGTAATGATCAAAAGAACCGATTCAATTATTCCTACCCTTGAGCATGTAAGGCTCGTATCTGAAGAAGACACAATGTCATCAAAAGTGGAAGGAAGCAGACAAAATATTACAATGTAGCATTTTGTTATCATTTTACAAATGAGCTGCGAATTATTTAATGAATCAGTCACAACATCACACCATTTGACTGCATAAGACTTGAACATGTGACTGAAAAAATATCCTGTTGTAAAAACGTTCTTATCAAATGTATGTGATCGTGTCCGTAAACTATGAATACATGTACATGCATGAAGTTTTATGCCAAGAATATACACAAAAATGGTTCACCTGACTTTCTTTTGTTTAAGCCATGTGGTATCTGCACATACTGTATATGGCGTGACCGACATTTCATTGGTTCTTTTTTTTAATCAAGATATCACAAAGAAAATAAAAAGAAACTAATCTTAAAAATACATGAAGAAAACAAAGAAAAAAAACAATAAAATCTCAAGACACCCCCCTCCCCCCTAAAAAACACAAGATACTGTCAAATCAAATGTGTATGAAAGGATATGGAGTAAATGCACATGAGACAAAGTCTCTACAAATACATGGTAAAAGCGAGCAAAGGAACAACGCTTTTATTGTTGATCTTCATCTTGAAGTCACCATGAGGCCTTCAACAATGAGCTTTGCTCATACCTCATAGTAAGTTCAAGACGGCTCCTGTGTCTATAAATGACATAAATCTGTTTGAAAATTCGGAAAGTCAACTTCAATTTGATGAGCGGAAAACTTTATATCCGACATAAAATCCAACGGTGGACGATAAAAGCTTTCTATGCTAAAGTCTTCAAACGGTCGATGTAATCAGTAATGGGTGTCAGTATTTAAGAGTCTTGTACTCTTGGCACTCACATGTCTCCGAATCAGACCTCCTGAAAAATTGAAATGTTTATGCTATATGAAAAATGTTTCCTTACGAAGTGTCAAGATCGTTTTGCTTATAATTTTTATTTATCCTGTGTGTTTTTTTAATTTGAATCTTTTAAGAAAAAAAATAATTTCTCCTTTAATTGAAAGACATGGACTTTGACCAAAACACCATTTTTTCGAAAATATATAACATTATGAATGGAATAGAATTGAATCCCCCTTGTGTTTGTGACGAGTATATTTTTGTCAGCTTCTGTGTTAAATCAAACATATTGTCATAAAAAACTGAAAGGAAACAGACCAAACACTGTGTAGATCAATACACAATGTTGTATTTTGTCATATTTTTACAAAGAAGCTGTCAGTTATTGATATAGAAACAATAACAAACCAGTCACAACATCACGCCATTTGACCCCGTCAAGAAGGTCAGATGGGGACACATTTATTGAATCGACCCTAAATGGGCATTTGGGTGCTATTTCTTTTTGAAAGATGGTAAACATCAATGAAAAGAATGTATTACCATTGAAAATGAATATTTGGCATTCTGTCATGTTTTGAGGAAATAAAACCGAACGGGCCGCAGGCCAAAGGCTATCGAATATAAATTAAAAAAAAAAAGCAATGGTCCTATTCCAAAAGATAGAGCGTGTAAGGTAGATTTTCGACAGCTATTGGCTGACGGTCATTACAATCACGGTAGGTAACGTCGTCCTGCGAGGACATGATTTTCTACGATAAATTGTCCTGCTCCTCTCCGATTGTCCCGGATTCAGCACGAATAATATTGATAAAATGTAAACATGCAGACGCTTTCATCATAGTTTTTAAGGTAGGTTGCTTTCCTTAAATTTGAATAGTAAATCTTGGATAGTTATCATATATCATATTACACGCTTTTAATCTCTCAAATTCATGAAGGCGTATTTGATATATAAACAAAATTCCAATTTCATTAAAAATACAGTTTTCTTTATAATTAAAGCACAAATTTCCAAATAAAACCACTCACAGTATCGACACTTCAAATACATCGAAATCCGACAAGAGAATTTTTCTGGAAGACCGTAAATCCTGATTTTCAATTTTAATGTGTCCTGACTTTTATCCGAATTGACCTGGCTTTTATGCGATTGGTCCCGGAATTTAAACGATGCCAATTAGATTAAGTAATAAAGTTATTCCCGTTTTTTTGCATCCCACTTTGAAGAAAATGATGAATTTAGAGGCGAAAGAGTAATAGACCTATACATGACCAAACGCAGCTATTTTTTGAGAATGAAAAAAGGCAAGTGAACGTTTAGCGACTTTTTTGCACGATGTGTGATCGCATTCGGTAAACATGTTTTGAGCTGTGGAATATTTACTTATTTATTGATAAATGTTATTAATGTCACGGATATAAAATGATGAGAAAGGATACTTCTGGTTAAAACGTCTATTTCAAGTCGGTACATAGTTGCAAAGAAATTTTCGAGAAAGTGTATGAGACACTAGATGCACGTGCACAGATCTAGATGTGACTCCCATTTTTGACAAAGGCCTTTTTCCATCTGTTATCATCATACAATTACTTGAATAAACATTTTGGCGTCTTTCAATTTCCCTTCATCGATAATTTTAATATTTCTAAGGTCAACCAACTGACAAAACTTTTACTGGAGCTAATCTGAAGTAAAAGTTTATACCCCAAAGACATACTTAGACAGATCTGGGGTAGATAAAAAGTATTCGGCCATTTTCTTTATTCACTATATATTTTATGTAAAGCTACGATTCAAAAAGATATATTATGAAGCCGTTTCTTGTCACTTTTCTCGTTTGATATGTATATACTTTGTAACATTTTAATGTACTGATTGTAAGCTTGGGTGTTTAATCTTGATTTCGATTCACTTGATCGATCAAAGCAATATCATAATAAAATGACATTTCATCATCTATACTCTTAAAGAATTGATGCAAATTCAACCAAATTTTACAGGAATAATTTATGGCAGCAGACTAGGCTCCTTGGGCTAGCCGGCAATTCACTTGTTCGATCATAGCAATTTCATAATAAAATGAGCACTCCTTGATCTATCTTTCTAAATTACGTTTTGTCTTATTGCTGCGGTCAAGGAAGTGGCAAAACTTTCAGTTTACCGAAATAAAGATTGACACCCCAAGCTCTCTACCTTTCATTGACTCGCCGTTGTGCAAAGACAACATTGTATACATTTGTCAGGTTTTCACGTCTGATATATCTACAATGTAGACATTTGACATCGATGAATCTAACACATTGTGTAAGCTTGGGGTGTTAATCTTGACTTCATTGCAATTAAAATTTTGCCACTTCCTTGACCGCTGCAATATTCATTCCTTTTCAAGATTGTGGTCTTGGGATTAATTTGTATGTTTATTATACTATAGTGAAACGGGATAGAGAAAAGTAGGTTTGGGTACCCATAAACTGGTTTAACCAAACCGCTAACTGTTTGCTAGTGCCGGTACGAAGTCCCGCTATCCCGAGGTCCTATCGTTGTCTATGTTTGTCTTTTGTCATTGTATTGTTTTGTGTAGTTTCCTGGTGGATTGTGGCATGTGATTGCAATGTTCGGCCATTGTAAGTGTTTCCTGTTTTCTTTTCTGCATTAATGGTCAGTCTTTGGCGAAAATTGTTCACTTCATTCTGTATATTTGGCAACACGGAACATAGTTCAACGCAAGCTTAAGGCACAATGGGAAAAACGGGATTTTCATCATATGTTCTAAAACTATTGCAGCAAATTTAACTGCTAGTAAACTGCATTGGAATGATTTATGGAAGGTCTTGTACAAACACTGCTCATCTCATCCGAACCTGGCAAAAAACTACTAATGCTATCAGCACAGAGCATGTATAACATTGGATCTAATTGGAGATAATAATTTTAATAATCTACTCTGAAACTACTGAAGAATATTTAAATAAACTGTAGTGGAATGATTATGGACGGATATTTATAAAAATTATCCATTTTACTATATATAAACATAGAGCTTGAGCACCAGTGTGAAAACAATTTGTTCGTGAATGAACCTTTTTCACAAATAAATGTATATAAACTATAAACTGAAGCAACCAGAGTTTACTGGAATGATTTTTGCTTGTTTACTGTTTGAGTGTCAGAAAAGTATCAAGGACCGTGAACAAATAAAGGGATATTGAGTAAATGTAAATGGGACAAAATCCCTATAGATACATGGTGAGAATAAACAAATTGAACAACGCTTTCATTGTTGTTCGTCATCTTGAAGTCACGTTGATTACTGCAACAAAGAGAAAATACTCCTTCCTCATAGTAAATTTAAGACGCCCCCTTCCACCCGTTTGAGCGGAATTCTCTTGCTAAATGTTGAAAAACGCAACATCCAAGTATCCACTTTGTCGTAGATGCGGGATCGCCAACAAACATTAACTCTCGGGCGAAAGTACTCTTGAAACACTGTCATCCCGTGCCCGTAAAGGGACCAATAGACAATACATCAGGGCACTCATCGAGTTGATTGTAAGAAAACTTTGCAAGTAAAATCGGGAGATGTGGGCAATAAGTATATACAGATGGCAAAACATAGCTTAATTTTTACAAAACAAAGAAGACAAATGTTGAATTTATATGAGAAATTTTTAGAACAAGTACACCATAACTCACAAAATAAAAGAGCATGCACCTCAAGCACGGGGAATCTTTTTTTCGGACTCCACACTGCACATGAATTTTGATTGAATTTGTCGAGGGGTTAGAAAATGATATTAACCGCTTTCAACACAATATGTTGACGTGTCTGTGTGACTGGTTGAGCAGATCAGGTTTACGCATCATTCCCACATGATGATACCGCCAGTTTTTGTAGGCTTTCTGTCCGTAGAGTGCTGTAATTTTGAGGCGTTCTTGTTTATTTTTTTTCAAATGTTTTGTTTTTGTCATGTTGTCTCTATTTGTGTTAAATATAAATTGCCATGCTTTATGGTTTTTTTTTATTTGAAATTTTAGTTTTTTGCCTTAGCATTCGTTTCCCGGTGTATTATAGTCGGTGTATTAAGGAGGACCTTTTTCTTTTTCTTCTCTATATAGTAGTATATCATAAATCAGCCTAATATTGTCTCCAATAAAACGTCCACTTACAAAACCAGTTTGTTCTAAGTCAATTAATTTATCTAGAACTTTCTGAATTCTACCAGTAATAACCCCTGATCCTATTTTGTAAACTGTATTTAGTAGAGAAATGTGTGGGCTTATTATCCTTGGGGAGACACGTAATTATGCCCTGTTTTTGAGTTCTAGATAATTCCCCAGTTTCAGCCCCATGATTAAGTGATTCTACTACAAACACTCGCAAGTCTCTCCAGAAAAATTAAAAAAATTCAGTAGAAAAGCCATCAGAGCCAGGAGACTTATCGTTTTTCATATTTTTAAGTATTTCACTAGCCTCTCCAATAGTTATCTCTCCTTCCAGAGACTCCTTTTCATCATTAGATAATTTATTGAAATTAAGGTTTTGAAGATCCCTATTAAGATCTGTCAAGTCGTAAATATTTGAAGTGTCATCTCTAGAGCGATATAACTCTTCATAATTTTTTTTTCTGTCAATATATAAAATTGATCTGTTATAGTAGTACCATCTTCCTTTTCTATCTTAGGGATAATCTTATTAGCAAAATTTCTAGATTCAAGCCCACAAAAATATTTGTCGGTTTTTCCCCTTCTTCAATCCATTTTACCCTTGCTCTAATTAATTTTCCCTTCATTTTTTCTTTTCTTAGATTTTCTAATTCATTTTTTTTGTCATCCAATTTTGAAAAGTTAACTATTGACTGTGATTCCATCGTTTCAATTTCTTTTACTAATTCAGATTCTTTAATATTTTTTTGTTTTTTCTTAAAACTAGAATAAGAGATCGTTTTTCCTCTAATTTCCATTAATAGGACTTCTAAAAATAACTGACTATCTATTGTCAATTGTATATTTTCATCTTCAACCATATGTCAATTTTCCATATTATATACTAGAGCACAAAACTGTTTATTTATATCCAAAATTTGTTTTTTAACACAGTCTATATATTCAGAGTCGTATAATAAAGAGATATTGAACTTCCATAAGCCTTTTCCTCTAACATATGGATATTCCTGGTTTGTTATTATTAATAGATTTCAAAAAGCCTTTTAACTCAGTTTCATGGAGATTTCTATTTAATGTAATGACATTTTTAATTTTGGAGACTCAATTATAAAATGGGTCAAGGTCTTTTATCAAAATATTACATCCGCCATTATACAAGGGGGGAATCTATCTCAATTTTTTACAATTTGTCGTGGCTGTAGACAGGGTGACCCGTTGTCACCCTATCTGTTTATTTTTTGTGCAGAAATACTTGCTATCAGATTCAGGGATAATAAAAATATTACTGGTATTCAAATTTTTGAGGTAAATCATAAATTATCACGGTATGCAGATGACACTTTACTGATTTTAGATGGTAGTGAAAAATCTTTGAATGCAACCATGACAGAGTTAAACTGGTATGCGAATGTTTCAGGACTGAAGATAAATTTTGGAAAACCCAATTTGTTTGGATGGGAAGTAAAGAATATAGTAAAGATGTATTGTGCCCAGAACGAAATTTATCTTGGGGGTCAACCACCTTCAAATTACTGGGGTAAACTTTGATGTTTATCTTGTGAATATGACTGACATCAATTATAAGGAAAAGATAGTTAAAATTAAAAGTTTGATAAATACATGGCCAAAACGAAATCTGACTGTCATTGGAAAAATATCAGTTGTTAAAACTATGATATTACCTATTCTTCATCATCTAATAATAACTTTACCATGTCCAAATAGTGCTATTATTAATGAAATTAATGGTCTTATATACTCATATATTTGGAACTCACCAGTAGGGAGAGTGAAAAGAGATATTTTGCAAAAAAAATTATGAAGAAGGTGGTCTTAAAATGACCAATCTTGTTTGTTTTATGGCTGCTCTAAAATCAACATGGGTAAGGAAAATATTTAATTCAAAGTGTAAGTTGCTAAATATATTGTATTCTATAGTTGATAAAGAAAAATTGATAAAATGTGGAAATGGGTATGCCATCCCCGTTAAATGTAAAAACTTGTTCTGGAAAGATGTATTTAATGCTTGGAATGACGTTATTGAAAGAGACAAGAATGACAGTTGGGATTATTTTCTTACAAGACCCTTATGGTGGAATAATAAAATTACCATTGGAAATAAACCAGTATTTTATAAGGATTTTTTTCAAAAAGGTATATATTTTGTGAATGATGTAATAAAAAAGGGAGGACAGTTTTTGTCCAAATTAGAATTACAACAAAAATTTGCAGCTGATATTGAAACCATGAAGTATAATTGTCTCATGTCTGCACTTAAAGATGCGAAAAAGTCTTTTGTGTGTGACAATACAGATATTTTATGTCCATTAGTTCCTGTATATAATAAACTTTTCTTAAGAAATAAAAAGGGCACTAAAGACATGTATTCAGTGTTGACAAAAAATTTCAGTGTGCCAAGTGGACAAAAAAATGGGGAAATTTATTAGATATTTGTGAATATGATTGGAAGTATATTTTTAAACTCCCATTCATAATAACAAATAACACTAAACTTCAATGGTTACAGTATCGAATAAATCATTACATTCTTGCAACAAACCAGTACCTTTTCAAAATCAAAATAACAGATAATACAAATTGTACTTTCTGTGATGAGGAGACTGAATCTTTAGAACATCTGTTATGGAATTGTGAAAAAGTCCAAGACTTTATTACAGAAATTGACTCATGGTTTATTTTGAATAATATTAGCATCCCTTTCACTAAGAAAAACTTTTTGTTTGGAGATATTTCTGGACGACCAAAAAGTAGAGTTTTTAATTTGATCTTTCTTAAAATCAAACAATATATATACAATTGTAAATATTTTAGGAAACAATTATCCTTGCATGCATTTAAATTGGTTATTCAAGATTTATATAATATTGAAAAATCAATTGCTGTTAGAAATAACAAACTAGAGCAATTTAATGGGCTTTGGAGTATTTTTGTAGATTTATTATGTTAGATGTTTTGTATCTAATAATGCTAAGGGAAATTTTATTTATATTCTTCTTGTATGCCATACAAGTTTATTTATCTGAAATGATCAAATAATGATTTACCTCCCCTTAACCAATCAAGATGACTGCTAGTTTTGCACAGCCACAGCACATGCTCTAAGCCTCTGATGTAAATGCTGTGCAAGACTAACCATCTGGACAAAACGGGGTGATACGCCTACTGGATTCTTATGTCTCCATATTATTTCTTGATTGTTGCTAGTGTTGCAGAGCCACAACAATGCTCTCAGCCTCTGTTGTTGTGGCTCTTCAACACTATCAATCGGGACAATTCACATGTTTATGTACAATATCTCATATAACATAACTCCATTATCATGATCATATGTTTAAAAAGGAAACTTGTGTTTTGACTTGTTGCACATTGTTTTTGTGTCAGAGAATCACAGTATTTTTACATTATTGTCTACTAAAATATAAAATTTCATCAGGACAATTTAATTTTTTTTCTATCCCATTTTTTGTTGCTTTTTTTGTTTGAGGTATAGATTTATTCATTATTCTCTATTTGTTTTCCCATACTTCTGAAATATTCTTGTTTCTCTGTTCTTCTTCCTACTTTACACTCCTAAAATAATTTTTATTTTAAAATCTGTATGTTTGTTAATAAATTATTGATTATCCTTTTGTTTCATATTTCTATGTGAGGTTTATTATCATATCAATTTATTTTCTGCATTTTATGAGTTAAAACAGAAATAATACTTTGTAAATTTTATAATTGTATTATGTACTAACAACTACTAACATCTATAGTAAATTATAACAGTTTATATGTTACTAACTTTATAACGAGGCCGGGATAAGGTACCGGTATTCGATGTTTTTAGACTAACAAATGTACAGATTTCAATAAAGAATATAAATTAAAAAAAAGGGAGGACCTTTTTCAAAAAATTACTCATTTCATCCAGTTGGAAGGAGTTATATTGCAAGTTCAGATAGAAATCATGGCCACCAGCACAATACATTTTCTATCATCTAACGCTATAAAATAAATTTAAGTTTTCGCCAGATGAGCGATACATGCTAAGTATACAGAGATTCTAGTTTAATAATCTTGAACAGCCACATATTTTAGATATTGTACCGTAGATGTCATGCCTGCTCAAGCAGATAATGAGTTCTGTGATAATATCATAATTTCATGTGCAATTGAAGTTCTAAAAAAAACACACATTTATCAAATATGCCAAATAGACTCAATACACAGAGTAAATAACAAAAGACCAAAATTGCTGAAAATTTAGTAAACTGATACCATTCCAAGGATACCCCGTGAAAGCATGAATGCTAATTTATAATGAAGTCTTTGCATGAAAGTAATTCAAAATTTGTTTAGTGTATTAAATAATTCAGATACTGATATCTCAAAAAAAAGTTCTATCTACTTAAATATAGCGTTTTAAGAATTTTTTTTCTAAGTCGATTTTTAGAAGAATAATAATTTTAACAGTTTTCATTTGACATCAGAAGCGACTTGATCTAGTGTCAAATTAAGCCGTTCGGTAACTAAAAAGTTTTTTTAAGTAGTCCAGGCAATTGTTCTTGAAATTTGGGATGCGTGTCCCAATCGCATTTGCTTAACTCTATCATGCACAATTAAAAAGTCAAGGCTTACAACCTCCGACTTGCCCACACTAGATCTGGGACCCGTGTTATTGTTAATATTTTGCACTATTTTGTTTTAAGATAGCGATTTAAATTTTTTTTTCTTTTTAGTGAAACATTGCCACACCAATCAGAGCAAAAATAATCGAAATGACATTGAATGTGAGCTTTTGACAGTTTGCCTTGCTTCTTTTGACAAATAGTTCGGTTTTTTAAGAAATAAACCCGATTCAATAAATCTGTCCCCACCGTCAGTTTGTGACTTGTATATCTTTTGTCAGCTTCTGTGTTGAAAAAAAACACAATGTCATCAAATGTGGACGGAAACAGACAAAATTTTGTGTGCATTCATATATAATACAAACAATACCGAAATATTATAATTTAGCATTTTGTCATCTTTTTACAATGGAACTGCCATTAAGTGATATAGAAGCAAACAATGAGTTATTCACAAAATCACTGCATTTGATTGGTCGACCCTAGGAACAACACAGTCCAACAACAAAGTTATGTCACGACTCGAGTAGTTGAGATCTGTCCTATGTAAACCTTTTATCGTTGGTAGAGAAAGTCGTACAGCAGTTTTCCGTCATTTAATTGAGATGATTGAGATGATTATCATAATTGCGTTGTAGAATCTGGTCATGAGGAATATACTTTTTCTTTAAGAGCAATAAACACGACACAACGACTGTTTTATAAACAGTGTCAAAATATTTATTTGAACCAACATGGGGCCATTTAGGGCTTACTTTTTGGTGTGAGGTTCCTCACTGTTTTGAAGACCGTACGGTGACCCCTAGATCCCTTGTTTTGGGTAGTTGTAACCCGGAGATGGAATGATGTCTCCTTGACATTTTCCTTTCTCTTTCATATGTTACATTTGATTCGTCCTTTAACTTGTGATTAGATATAAAAGAAACTTAAGAATTGTGTTCATACTGACGATAAAAAATAGTTGGATGCATATATTTTCCCGTTAATATGCGTCCCGTTTTATCGCAGACAACAAGTTAGTCTGACTGTCTGAAATGTGGTATTTATTGTAAACAGGAAAGCAGGATGTAGACATAGGGGACGCCATATCGCTGATGGTAGCGATAAACGAATTTGAAGTCTTAAACTATAGTAAGGGTTGGTTAGGTATGTGATCTGAAGTATAGGAGTACGCATTTTAGAGTTTCTCATGTTACGATCACTGAATTGTCTGACACTAAATTTTAAGCGATGTACTAAATGTAGCATTAATTGGTTGATTGTAGCTTGCGCCTCTAACTAATATGACTTACCTTTTATATGTAACTATGCCAATATGAAATACATTACGCAATGATACTAGTTATATGCATTATATTGAATAGGAATTATACTGAACAATCAATAAACTAATTTTAACACATTTGTTTCTTATTGGGGCACATTCATAAATCAGATAATACCTTATGTAGGATTTTTCCATTTCATTTCCAAGAACGGAAAATCTGGATGAGAACCACAAATGCAGACAGGAGGATAATTATGCGATACAAGAACAAAAAAAAAAAATAATCCAAAACGTATGTATACTTATTTTATCTCGTTGCGACAGTCAATCTTGAAAACAAACCTTAAATTTCAATTTCATCTATCATTTTTTGCTTCCAAAATTCATGATTACCCTGTAATTAAAGCTGCGCTATCATTTTAATTGAAATATCTATCGTATAAATTCACAGACACATCGTATAAAATCTGGGACATCACTAGTGGGCACTCGTGTAAATTCCAGGACAACACGGAACTCCGAATTCGCTGGTTTCTGCGTTATATCAATAACACAAATCAGGACTATAAAGATAAAGAAGTAACATTTTAGCAAAAATTGCAAAATATGATAGAGAATAACAACACAAGGGAGTATTTCCGGTTGTAAAATCGGGTCGAATCCATGGCAATCATATTAAATCATTTTGGGAAAATTGTAGAAAATCATGTCCTCGCACGACAACGTTACCTACTGTGACAATGTTTTATCAGTAGTTTTTATATACAAAAAATCTGGACATTCCTACCTTTTTAAGTATTGTTTGCTTGTCCAAAAACTGTCGGTCATTTTCTATCTGGAGGTTCGTTCTAACAATCTAATATTGATATGGTCGAATGTATCCAAAGCCGCAGATCAGATAAGGATAAATCCCACCTTTTTTTCTATAAGAGACCGACCATTTAACTTGAAAGGGGGGAGGGGCTATGCTTTTTTTTCTAAAAAATATTTTGGAGCTAATTTTATGTGAAAAAAATATTTTGGCTGCCAAAATGATGAAAATAAAAATTCTGAAGGAGGCTTTCTGCCCCAATATAATGTTAATTTTGAAAAAAAAAAATTGTTGATGCACGTGAATAAAATAATTAAATTTTCTGTCCAGAAAAAAAATCACAACCCCCCTTCAGGTTAAATGGTCGGTCCCTAACCACGGAATCTTTAGAAAGTGCTATATCGTGGATTTGACGAATCCAAATGGGAATCAATATGAAAAATTCATCCATCGTCCATGTTCGGAGACCTTTATAAAAATATGAAAGATACAAAATAGCAGCGAGGAACAGAATTTCGTGACGTAAAATGAACATGGCACATCTGACTTCCTATATTGAAAATGATCAGGTATGTGTAGATATAGCATGGACGAAATCCAAACCAACTCGAAAGCAGAGCTTTCTCGTTAGTTTTGGCTCCGCCCATGTTGTATCTACACATACACAATAATTTTCAACATAGTAACTAAAACATGCATGCTTGACATCCTGTCCTTGAATGCATAGTACATGTAGCTTATTTTGTATCTGTTCTACATATTCTGGTGCTGTTGGTTTTGTTTATGATTTTTTTCTCTGAGATATTATATAGCATAGTAAATAAAAGGATATGGAGTAAATGTACATGAGACAAAGTCTCTACAAATACACGATAAAACAAGCAAAGGAACAACGCTTTTATTGTTGTTTTTCATCTTGAAGTCACCACGAGGCCTCCATCAATGAGCTTTGCTCATACCTCATAGTAAGTTCAAAACTGCCCCTAGCACCGATTTGAGCGGAATTGTATATGTGAAGAGGTACATTTAAAGAAAATGTTGTCAGTTTTCTGGTCACTATGTACATATATGTGATATGTGTTATATGCTTTTGTACATTTAATAGTTACTAGTATGCTAGACATTATGAACTACATTGATGGAAAGGTGAAAAAATAATTTCTATGAAAATTTCATTGCAAATAATTTTTTCAAATAAGTAGCAATATGACATTTACTGTCAACAGACGTGTCTGCCCAAGATTAAGAGGTATATGTCTTTGTCAGTCTTTTGTTATAAACATGTGTTTGTACCCCATTTTTGATCGGTTTCCAACCTTATATAGCCCAACTACATTGTCTAGCATGCCTACTCGTTTTTAATTGTTTTCTCTTCCCGCCATCACCAACGGACAGTTGCTCATTTTGATATATGGTTTTATGTTTTGTACTTTCAAGTGTAATAATTGATTTCTGTTGACACTAAATATTTCAAAACACAATAAATTAAATTTACATGGCTTACTCCGGCTTTTCATTTGTGTTTACCTAAATACACTGAGATCTATGATCTGTAATTTGACCATACTTACGTCCCCTTTAATGACATCATAAGATTGTGTATCAGAATATTACCTCCAACATTTAATTGGGTAGCAAGATTTATTGTAGATACAGTTTTATAATTTGATGTTGTTGAAAAATGTGTTTAATTAAAAGGAAAAACTAGACCAAAATGAATGTCAAGCAGCCGGAAAAACAGCGGAGAAAATATCGTGTAAGTGTTCTCACCCAGAGGTGAGTAAGACATATAGTATCTATCCCAAGGGAAAAGGCGAGATTGGCTGATCTCAAACCCGAAGGCTAAGAAATCATGTCCATCCCGAGGCTTGCCGAGAAATGAACAACGATATCTCAGCCTGAGGGTTTGAGATCAGCCTATATCGCCTTTTCAAGAGGGTTTGATATTTTTTTCTCGCCTTAATGTTCTAAAATTACTAACAAAACCATGAAAAGCTTTGACTTTCACAAAGAAATATCAAAAACGTTCCCGCAAAAATTATGACGTCACGATTGGTATACGTTTACTGAAGCTGGATAGTAACTTTGTTTTCATCAATTGGCGCGCAATTTTAAATCTCTGTTTAAATAATTAATCGCGTATCTTGTACTTCATAATAAGTTGCTGTTCCAATGGTACATTTTCATTTTTAGATAAACAGTAAGATTTATGAAATCAGACAACAAATAATTCTGGATAAATCGCAAGAAAATTCGAAGCGATGGCAGACACCTTGAAATTTTCGCACGTGCTTACAATTGAAGTGGGACAGCCCCCGCAAAGGGGCATATGGAGAAATAATGATCATTTTAGATGCATATTCACTGTATTTAAATTAAAAAAGAATCACATGACTTATCAGCATTCTTACCAACGCCGAGTTCGTCAAACAGCTTTTAACACGGATATTTGGTCTTACCCGTTACTGTATTCCTTTTTATAATCACTTTGACACTTACTTATGACGTTTTCAATGTCAAAACAAATTAACGTTAATCGAGAATTTTAAAAGAAAACGCTGATTTTGAGGGGTGGGGGGGGGGGTCGATTTTATAAATTGATACTTCTTCAAATTGGGGCAAATTTAGCTTCCGTGGGAAATTCGAGTTTACAAAGTACATAATTAAGGTTTGAAGCAGCATTTTCTTTGGCACTCAAAGTTTTGTCTTACCATGTATCTTGTTTTTGTAATGACTATGCACTTAAACTTTGGCAATGAAGCTAGGGAAGTTAACGTTTTCAGCCATTTTGTCAAAATATTTATAATGGGAAGTTAAAGGACTCGCGCTTCGAATTTTCATATGGCTTGGGAACTTTGAAATTATCTTCTCAGACAATCTGACACGATTCGTTTGACTGCATATCAAATGTCCTATCAGAGTTTAACCTTGTATTTGATCTGCAATAAGTTTTATAACAAGAAAAGCTATTTTTCATAATTTTGCCTATCAAATACAATAGAATTCCGGCACCCGTATTTGACTCAGCAATAAAATATGCAAATGAGCAAATATGCACGAGATTTCTCCATATGGTAAGATAGAAATGTTTTACACTCCCAAAATCACGATATATCTCGATCCCCTAGGCGAGAAAAAAATCTCGTACATCTATAGATGATACGAGTAATAATACATAAGGGATGGCAAATAGATAGATTATGCAATAATTGAATTTCCACCAATCTTCATGAATATTGCAAAAAGCTCTATAAATTCCCCATATAGGTTATACGTGGACAAAAATGATATTTAAAATATGCTTTTAAAAATCACCTGTATGGGTTGAAAATATAAAAGATACATTTTGATTTACATACCCGTGTTTATTGCTTATTTGCTTTTTGTAAGCTTCTAGGTAGACAGTGAAAAACAGAAAAAAATATAATAACTTGCGAGAATATATTTGAATTGATAGCAATAAAGTTAAAAAAACATTCTGCGATATATATGTTGTAGAAAAAGGATTCTATAATCAGTTTTCAGTTCCTGGAATAAAGCAAATATTTGTGGCTTGTGCATTGAAAACAGACAAAACGTAGAGTTCCAATCTCTCGAATTTCTGTATTAAGGTCAAGTGGAAGACGCACAGGAGGCATTGTGCATTGTGAGCTTATGATAAAGCCATGCTTTAAAGTGAAAATTGACATGTGTTGAATGCTATCTTTGCATAATTGGTACAATTCAAAATAAAACCTCTCCGTATTAAGACAAACGATATACATATGTAGATCACAACAAAGAAAACGAAACTACGCTTTTACTGTTGTTCCCCTGCTTGGTTCACAAATTCTTATTATACCAGATAGCGAGCATAGTGCTCACATTTCAACAACCAATGTCAAATATGTTTTGTTCAAGGCAAAAATATGGAAAATCTAAACAATATCGCGAAAGTAAAATAGTTACCAAAACAAAGAAAGTGTTTAAGTCGGTACAATCGATTATACTTAGGTCAGACAACGTTATATTTTGTTTCAAATTTTTATCAATATATCAAAAAAAGATAAGCTTGTCGAACCAACACAAATTCTCAAGAATAGCCAGAAAATATCACAAAAAAGAAAGGCACAGTACTCCATTTCCTCGATGAAATATGAATAAAGTTAAGCTCTCGGGAATTACTCAGCGTACTTAGAGTAATCATTTTAACTTAAATATTACCGAAGATCGCATGTATGGGTTATTGAAACAGCCATGATTATATAATTAGTTATTTTACCATCGGGTTGGATAGGAAGCGTTTGAGACACGAAGTATTAGAATTGACCACTCAAACCAAATCTATTCAGTGATAGTTCTCTTCGCAAAACTAGGGCACTTGCTCAGTGTGAACTATCATGTTCACAATCTTCTAAATGCACACACTTAAATAAAGTTGTCAAATATAAAAATTATGTGGGATCGCTTCTTAATCACAATATTAAAAAATAATTTAAAAAAAAACTTCTTTAATTGATGATGTTGTTATACGAAATCTTTTTAGAAGTAATCATAAGTAAGAAGGCTTGATAGTCAAGAGAAATTGTGTCCTTAGCTAGCTGTCAGTTACTGCCAGCATTTGTAAGAACATTGCCATTGTGTAATGTTTTATGTATTTCATTATAAAGGTACTCGTCTTGATAAGATGAACTTTTTCTAGTTATATTTTAACTGTGATGAGCAATGAAGGGATATGGAGTAAATGTACTTGACAAAGTCTCTACCAATACATGGTAAAACAAAGCGATGAAACAACGCTTCATTTTGAATTCACAATGAATCTTGAGTCTTTTTGTGTATTTATGTTTTAGCAATTCACCACATACAAGGAAGGGTTTGGGTCAAAGCCCCTACTGCAATTTTTGTGTCTGACTCAAATCAGGAATATCTTGGTCATTCGCTTGTTCTTCGCAATTACGGGCATGTGGTTTCCTATAAATAACAAAATACCAAAGTTACTGTGAATTTTGTCTCCGCACATGCGCACATTGACTATGTGAATAACAAAAAAAATTATCTTCTGAAGATCGGAATTTCAACAACTTTTGTCTCTTCAGCGCAAATCAATTCAAAACATTTGAAAAAAAAACAAAAACCGAAAAAGTTTTACAAAAGGAAAATGAACGAATAATAAGAAGGATCTAACCAAAAGCCAAAATTAAATAAGAAGACAGAAAACGGGCAGCAGGTTTCAAAATCTGTATACGACAGGACAGGTGTTTTCTCTTTTATTCATTTTGCTTGTTTTTATATTTGTTTTTTTTTGTTTGTTTTTTTTTTCATTATTCGTCGTTTGAAATTTACATGAAGTTCTACAAACTACATACACACTTCTTAACTGCAGAACTCTGCACTTAAACAGAAGTTCATAATATGTCACTTTTCCAGGCCATTTACGTGCCTAATTTATTCAGTACACTTGTAAATAATTTGACAACCTTATCTGTGTATAGTCCTTGTATTTTGTAACTCGTCTTTTATTTGGTGAATATTCTGTTCATGATGCTTTTCTCCTACAGGAAACACTTCTTTTTTTATAGAACAACACATGCGTATATACAAAGTCTGATCTCGTGTTAATACAAATATGTAGAGATTGTTACCACTGCAGTTTGTATCATATATGATATTGGAAAAAAAGATCACAGTTCAAATTCCATGCACTTTAGGGCAAGGATGTCGAAAACTAAAGTTCTAAAGTTTCGTTTCATGATTACTCCTGTTTAATCTGTTGCATTTATGGTGCTTCTGAATTCACCAGGATGCAATTGCATTGTCGTAATTTACTCAATTTAGTCCATGCTCGATGAATATTTGTCCTAAATGGATTAGACAACCAACTGAAAAAAGCTAAATTTGCTCCAATTTTTAAAATATTGATTGTATTTGTTATAAACTGTGCGTATTGTGTTAACGAGGAATCGAGTACTTCATTGAATTCGAGCTGGATTAATATTACCCAAACCAAACCTATTATTGTTATTATGAAATAAAAGAGAGTTGTTATCATAATAACTTTTACCAGGCGGTCAGCGGATATATCTGCCGCTGATCGTTCGACACGATTTTGCCGCTGGAATTCATTTTGGGCTCTAATTTTCCAAATAAAGTAAATGCTAAAAGCCAGTAAAAATAAAGACGGTAATGCAAGTGCAAGGGATAAAAACACATATTCCCGCACTTTCAAATAATAATTATAATGTTTCAATTCTTCTGATTCTTCACTTGAAAAGAAAAAAGTAGATCGGCAAATTGTAATCGTTTGCATTGTGCTTTTATCAATCGTAACGACTTTTTCAAAATCAATTATGAATATATATAAAGAAGAAAAGCCACCACAAGCACATGTCAAAACTATTATGGAGATTGTAACAGTTGTCCTATTTAGGTAGTTTCTATAATCTATTGGTTTATAGCATATGATGAACCTTTGGAAAGACTGTGCGACCTTAAGCCATTGCGAAAACATGAACAGAACATTTGGTATTGCAGATATAAAAATTTCATAGGCATAGCACATCTCGTACCGAAGATAACCAGTTTCTGGAGATAAAATGTATATCATCATTATGTTTTGCAGTGCAAGACTCAGTATATCAATAATGCTGTATGCCGTCATAAAGCCGAACTTCGTCATGAATTCTTCTATCCATAACGCCCGCACTACCAAGATAAAGTATATAATCAAGAGCATCAGCAAGACAGGCTGGACGTATACGTAGTACGTTTCTGATGAATCTTTGTGGTCATTTTTCGGATTGAAGTAACTCGTTTCAATAAATTTCAGCCCAAGTGAGTTCTGCATCGCAAAGTCACTACGCCATTTAGTAAGTTCCAACTCTGATATCGCCATTTGTTTTCTGCAAAGAAAAATAAAAAAGTATTCAAATTACAAAATACCGAAGTTACTGTTGATTTATTTTCTGCATATGCTCATTTCGACAACTTATGTCTCATCAGTGCAAATCAAACCAAAACATTTGGAAGTCCATTAACCGAAAAACGCATAAAAACTGATAGCGAACAAATAACCAAAAGGATCTAAATAAAAAGGCCAAAATTCAGCTAAGAACAGAGCTATGCATGATGGAGATACTCCTTACTATTAATAAAATTTTGTAAAATTTAGATATCGCAAGTTTCAATAAAATCAGCACCGAAGTACTGACTACAGGATTAGTGAATTCCCTCGGGGACTAACAGTACACTAACAGAGTCATCGGCCCAGTGTTAATAAATAACAAAATACCGAAGATAATGCTAATTTATTTTCTGGATATGCGCATTTAGACAACTTATGTCTCATCAGTGCAGATGAAACAAAACATTTGGAAGTCCATTAATCAAAAAAGGCGTTAAAGCTGATATAGAACAAATAACCCTAAAGGATCTAAATAAAAAAGGCCATAATTCAGCTAAGTACAGAGCTATGCGTGAGGGAGATACTCCTCTCAAAATGACAGAAATTATATCTGAAATAATGATTGAACAGCAAAGCAAATATTTCTCATACTAAAAGGCTTGTTTTTGTTCGGATACATCGGCAAACGAATACCGAAGCAAGAGCGAGGAAAGGGGAATTCTTAAATCATAAATCCAAAATCAGGGAAATTCACATCCAACACGAATTGAGAGAGTATGACAAAACAAACAAAAATGAACAAGAACGCAAATAACTAAAGCACTAGCAGTGTGAACCCCAACAAAAACTGAGGTATCACCATATTATGCTGCGAAAGAGTAATCATGATCTGCTCTACGCAAGGCACCTGTCATATTGCCAATGTAAAGTCCTGTTTTGTCACAGTTGGTGTTAGTCAATCCGATAAAACTCTGGATCTTCCCAAAGATATCTATTCTCATTTGTTGAATAGAAACGGTCTGTAACGGTCTGTCAAATCGTGGTGCCGACCGTGAAACGTCTGTGGTGACATTTGAAAATTTTTAAAGTGACTGAACATACCTCTTATGTATAAGTTTTTAGACAGTAATTTCGCTCTGTTGACAAAACCGCTGTACAAACTACAGTCACTGCAATAGCAAATGAGTTGTGAAATGTACACGCCATATACCAGAGATTTGGGATTATTCCTGCCCAGTTCACTATTGGAAATTCGAAATCTCATACGTGTCTTCAAGTTTAGTTTTCAGACGTCCAGAGTTGTACATGTAGAGGTATAGGTTCAGGTATGATACTGGTGATGCTGATGGTGTTGTATCATTGGTCTCTTTAATTTTGAGTTCATTTGAGAGGTTTGGGTACCAATTAACTGGTTTAACCCTACAGCTAGCTCTTGCTAGTGCCAGTAATAAGTACGGCTATCCCGAGTTCATATCGTTGTCTACGTTTTATTGTTTTTCTCGTGAGGTTCCCTGGTTGATTGTGGCATGTTATTGTGTATTTCGGCCATTGCAGATGTGTCCTGTTATTTTTTCTACATTTAAAATTATTCTTTTAATGAAAGAACATCATCTATATCACGGAAACTGAAATTAAAGGATTTGGCTAGCTTAATGTCTGTTTTCTGATCAAGCCCTTGTATGAACCTGGCTCCATACGAATAAAGAAACAAATCTGCTAAAAGTGGCACATAATAAGTCCCCATGGGTATCCCTTTTGTCTGCTGGAAATCTTGTTTTCCAAATTCTACAAATATGTTATCAATCAAGAATTCCAGCATTGCTATGGCATCTTCCACTGTAGAATCAGTGTGATGACATCATGTTTAACAAAATAGTCCCCATCTTTAGTTATCTTTTAATATGAATATCTTCTTTCACCCTTTTTAGTACAGAAAGACTGATGTATTAAATCCCAGAGTTCTGATTTAAGGTTATCGTGTGGGAGAGTAGTATAGAGTGTAGAAAAATGAAATGTTTTGACACTGTTGTAGTGGTTGAATTCAGTTGAAGCTAGATATTTTAATAAGTCTTTGGAGTTTTTGAGAATCCACATCTGATTCACTCCACTTGCTGAGTATACTTTATCACTCTATCTCTCTAGGCTATCTTTGACTGCAGTAAGTAATGAAGAGCTTAGCAAGGGGTTTTGTTGTGCAGCAATGTGTCTCTGTTTGTAAGGGCATTTATGTAATTCAGAATCATCAAAGATCATTGTGCGTTTAGAAAATTCTTCGATTTTTAACGTATTTCAAGTACTAGTATGTTAATTGAGTTTTAACTGTAAAAATACATATTATAATGTCGTGTTGTTTGGTTTTTTTATTACTTTAATAAGTTACTTCTCCTGCTAGAGATCTTGGTGTTTAACTCTTTTGTAATATTTTTGTCCGGAATATTCTTTCAGAAATTGTCATCGCTTGCTTTTGAGAATTCGGACATTAAAACAAAGGTTGCACCTTTTTCATTAAGTTTTCGAAGTGACTTCTTATTTTCCTCCATATTTGGACATAATAATTAATATTTTAAGGGTTGTGATATTTCCTTGTCTTTCAAACAGAATGAAGTTTTGTGCATAAAAGTCTGCAGCACACATCTTTCCTCTTAGATGATCAAAAGTGTATACACTCTATTATAAAACTGATTCAGAAATGAAGTTAAATTTCGCAGGACAGTACGAAGAAAATTGTCTGTAAAAATATAGCGTGAGACCTACATGTAGACATGGGAAGTAAGTGACGATAAACACTCTCAGTCAGTCTGTAAATCCGCAATGCCCTATAGATTCTGTATGTGTATTAAATCGTAAAATAACAAGTCTAACATAATGTTTTAGCATTTACATATCATATATAGTTGTACAAAAAAAAATCAAGATATAACACGATTTTCCACGCAAAATCGACCAGAAACCTAGGAATTCTAAAATAAACCCTGGATGCGAAAATTCAGTACCTTATGAAATAAAAAAAAAGTAAATGGTATATTTTTCATAAACGAAAGGGTGTACCAATGACCGGGAAGTTTTAGGTTGTTGGATGTTTGACATCTACATTGTCTCAGATTCTTTCTGTTATCTTGTAAATGTTTATAGAACTTTCCTCATTTATAACATTCCTAATTATGCAGCTGCTTTGGTATATTATGTTAATTTCAAGAATATAATATTAGTATCAATGACTTTTCATTGTTTCATACAAATGCAACTTTGCTGAATGATATATTTTATATTAACACGATGCATTATGCTTTCATTTTCCATTTTGTTAACATCTTACTTAAATTGGTAACAAAAACCTCTTCAAATTCAATGTTGTTCTTTTATATGAAAAATAATCATGGGAATAATAATGAAAATAAAAATGATGAAAGTAAGGTTAGAAGCAATCTTGCCAAGCCGCTAATCATCAAAGGCATTTGACAATAAAGGTGCTAACAATCATTTATAAAATATGAAAACATGGTAGAGCAAAACATCGAACTCGAACAATGAATGATGTGACGAGGATATGCCATTGAAAACATGCCAAATTATATGGTTATTAAAATATGTGAATGGCAATATGCTCAACCAATTATCAAAACTGATAGTCGACTTCACAAGAATGACACAATTTCATTTCAAGAACTTCAAAACCGACTCGTCTGCGTACATAATGATTTTTATCCAAACTATTCGAATAGTTTTCAGCCGGATTTTCTTCCGTAGTGCGACTGTATTTTACCTTCCTATTTTAGCACATTTATCATTTTTTCTAATTTCGGTCCTATGCTTATTTCTTCTGACAGGTGTGACACATAAATTTCCATTCGTAGGAGAAGGTCATTTGCAGTAAGTGAGATACAGAATTCTTCAACTCGAGATACAATGTAAATTTATCTCGTAAAGAAATGTATGTCAATCAACATAGCTGTAAAATGTTTTCTTTACACTGTTGAGATAAGAATTGTAGGTCAGAAATAGTAGGGTGTTGCAATTGCAGACGACAACATAACATTAGATTTTTTATTGTAAGGGCGTATAACTTTTGCGCCGATTTATTAATTTCAAATTTTTCATTTGCGCCGATTTCATTCTTTCATTGGCGCCGATTTCATTCTTTCATTTGCGCCGATTCTATTTTTTCATTTGCGCCATTTTGTTTTTGTTTTTTTTTCATATGACAAATGTAAATTATATGTACTTTGCATTTAAAGAAGATATGCTGGTTAAACAAGGAAATGAGCGGTGTTAAAACACTAAAAGTGTATTTTCCGGTATTTCATTACTTTTTTACATTTATTTTTGAATTGAAAATTCCAAGATGAAAATGGGAGCTTAAAAGTTGAGATTAAAGAAATAGATACGAAAGACTTATATCAAATAATTCAGCAATACCTTGAAAATAATGGTTTAATCTGGCTATAAATTGTGACGTAGTACTACATACCTTACTAATACCAATGTAGTACCAATACGTCTTGTACATTGTAAAGACAGAGCCAATACTGGTTAAACACTTGTATTTATATTTTTTATTCCATTTCTGTCGTTTTGAGCTATATTTTTTATCCCTGTAAGCTTTCATCGTTGGCATTAAAAATTTCACCAGTATAGTGTAAACAAATGAAAACGTTACCTGTATTTGACACGAAATAAGAAGTAAAAAATTTGCGCAAATGAAAAGATTAATTGGCGCAAATGAAATAAATGATCGGCGCAAATGAAAGAAAAAATCAAAATTAGTTTGAAAAAAAATTTTGTAAAATTAGATATTGCAAATTTCGATCAAGTCGGTTTTCGGGTCAGCACCGCAGTACTGACTACTGGGTTGGTGAATACCCTCAGGGACTAACAGTCTACCAGCAGAGGCTCAGTGGTAATAAATTAAAAAAATACAGAAATTTGTTAATTCATTTTCTGCATATGTGCATTTCGACATCTTATGTCTAATCAGTGCAGATCAAACCAAAACATTTGAAAGTCCATTGACCGAAAAATTGTAAAAGCTGATAGAATACAAATAACCAAAAGGATCTAAATAGAAAAGCCAAAATTTAGCAAAGGACAGACCTATGCATGAGGGATCGAGATACTCATTAGTCTGAAACAAAAATTTGTAAATTTGAGATACTGCAAGTTTCAATAAAGTCGATTTTCGGGTCAGCCCCGAATGGTTGAAGAACTGTGAGAAATAGATGCATTAACCTTTATTCTATTATGGCCCTTGTTAATCGTCAACCAGTTACATGTTAATACTCGATAACCATATATTTCGCACATGCGCAAATGGTATCGGAATATGAGTACACGGGATAAAAAACAACAATGTATCTAATTATTTTCGTCTTGTTTATGAAGGAAATAGGGGTAGAGAACAGCTTTTAACTAAATCATGCCATTAGGACGCGTAAATGCGTATTGTTTTTGCTTTCGTTTTGAATTTTGAACATGCATCTGTTTGAATACGTCCGATTGTGTATTCTGACGTCATAGACACATACAGCAATGGGATGGGGAATCCGCCTTCTCTTAGGTCGCATCAGAATACAAAATTCAATTTTTCTGTCATATTAGAATCGAAATAATTCATGGCAAGTATATGGTTATTGTCATTTAACCATGGGCTGGGCCTCTATATTCGTAAATTTAACCCCCCGCTTATGCTCTGGGTTAAATTCGAACATAAAGGCCAAGCCCATGGTTAAATTTCAAATAACCATATACCTGCCATGGATTACTTCTTAAATAAAAAATGCGAAGTTCATTGTAATATGCAAATGATGTTGTGTCTAAAAAAAATGAGAAATTCACTGGCTCTATCTTACGCATTCTAATATGTAAATTATATGATTTATGTGGTTTTTTGTTTTTATTATTGTTTTTGTTTTTATTTTTGTTCTTTTTTGGTTTTTTTTGTTGTTGTTTTTTTTTTTTTTTTTTTTTTTTTTTTTTTAGGGGGGGATAAAGTTTGTTTTTGTTTTGTTTAGTTTTTGTTTTGTTTTGTTGTTTTCTTTTTTGGAAACGGGGTATTGAGTTACTTAAATGTGTGTATTGCATTATGAGATTAAGGTGTGAGCGATCATAGCCATTTTTGTACTCTCATTTAAAAATACTTTTTTCTGAGGACGGCAGACTCATTACCAATTGCACAAGAAAAAAATGCTTTCTCTACTGGTGAAGCTGATGGCTTTCTATTGTGTCCGTGTTGTTCATCTTTGTATATGTATATCTTCTTTTTTTTTCTTTTCTGTGACGTACTCATAATATGTTTTTGTTTTTCTAATGTTGTCGTGTATTTGAGTTGTTCGTTTTAGACTGACGGTTCGGTTCTCACTTACTATTTATTATTAAGTCCATTGTAAAATTGAGATATTGCAAGTTTCAATAAAGTCGGTTTTCGGGTCAGCACCGAATGGTTGAAGACTTGTTAGAAATAGATGCATTAATCTTTAATAAAAATGTGAAGTTCATTGTAATATGCAAATATCTCAAAATGAGAAATTCACTAGCTTATCCTACGCACTCTAATAAATAAATCATGTGTATTTGTTTGTTTGTTTGTTTTTTGGAAATTGGGTATTGTTGAGTTACTGAAATGTGTGTATTGCATTATGAGACTAAGGCGAGAGGGATCATGGCCATTTTTGGACTCTCATTAAAATTTATTTTAATAATGGCTATTGATTGTGTCCGTGTTGTTCATCTTTATATATGTATATCTTCTTTTTTTCTGAGACGTACTCATAATAGGTCTTTGTTTTTCCAGTGTGGCTGTTCGTTTTATACTGACGGTTCGGTTCTCATTACTATTTATTATTACTTTAGATGGTAAGGGAAAGAAGAAAACGATATCAAAAAGATACATGTACAATGTTATTACTGTTAGCTGCATAAGTGAAGTAACTCCTAAGTTTTGAAATTGTCTATAAGAAATTTGCTGTTAATTGCCGAAACTAGCACACATTTGAATTGTGCTTTGGCTTCTACCTTATTATAATCTTTAATTATTTAAATTAAATCATCATCTTCTTTTAATTATACATTTTTTTAGATATTCGTTAACTGTGCATAATTAGAACAGACGTCTTCATTAAGACAAAATACCGAATAAAGTTGTTTTTTTACTTGTTTTTTCTGTTTGTTTTGTTTGTTTTGTTTTTTTTTGTTTTTTTTTTGTTTTTTTTTGTCTTTTTAGCTCACCTGGCCTAAAAGGCCATGTGAGCTTTTGCCATCACTATGCGTCCGTCGTCCGTCGTCTGTCTGTCCGTCAACAATTTCAAAAATCTTCTCTGAAACTGCTGGGCCAAATGTAACCAAACTTGACTTGAATCATCACCAGGGTATGGCTTCTCAAAATTGTGTTCGATTAGTCGGTTGGTCAAACAACATGGCCGCCATTGCTAAAAACAGAACATAGGGGTAAATTGCAGTTTTTGGCCAATAACTCGAAAACCGTTACAGATATAAAAAATCTGACGGAAATGAAAATGATTAGCATTGTAAGATCTACCCACTGTGCAATTTTGAAGAAAGTCTGAAAACCCATCCCGGAGTTATAGCCCTTTTTCCGTAAAATTTTCAAAATTTTTGCATTTTTTATTTTTTATTTCAAAAAGTGTAACAGATAGAGGTCAAGTGTAATTGCAAAATTGTTCAGCATATCAAGATCTACCCACCCTGAAATTTTGAAGAAAATCCATAAACCCTTGTAGGAGTTATTGCCCTTTTTTCACCGAATTTTAAAAAAATGATGTGTGTCGTCCCCGTAATCCCGCTGATTTGCACATCGATATAAACCATTCGAGTAGACATTGGAAAAACTTGAATTTAACTATGAACCGATTGCCTCATATATTTTTACATTGTCATTGCCTTCAATGTAATCAGTTTGCGTAATACAACCGTGGACAAGTAAGGGACGACAAATTCTCAAACTAGCTACATTGGAGTCAACTGGTTTAGGGAAAGGCAATCGTTTCTTTATTCCCAGTTGCCATGGTACCTTTAGGAATCCGTCAAACTGTATTTTAAAAAGGTCGGAATCTGATCCGATCAGCAGAATTTCTCTGGTATTAGGTTTAACCCTACCACTGTCTCTTGCTAGTGCCGGTACAAAGTCCGGCTATACCAAGTTCCCATTTTTGTCTGTATGTGTCTTTTCTTTTTATTGTTTTTTCTTGTGAAGTTTCCTTTAGGATTGTGGTTTTCGGCCATTGTAAGTGTTTCCTGTTATCTTTTCCATTTCAATATATTTATAGAGAAAACAATTCTAAACTGAAAATTTTTTGTGACGGTTTCATGTATAAATATGTATACAGTAAACACACAAACAAGTGCATAAACTGATTCCATGGTACATTTAGTATTGTTTAATCTACCTTAACTATGCCTCTGCTTTTGCTAGTGGACTATTAGTCCCCAAAATATTCATCAACCAAGTAGATAGTATTCTGTTTTGACTTGGAAACTGGTGTATTTTGAAACTCCCTATATCTTAATCTCAAAAATAAATTGTACCTCCCTCTTGCATAACTCTGTCCAAGTACAAACACGTCTTGGCTTTCCTATAAAGATATATTTGGTAAAGTGTTCAGTATTAGATTATATATTTAATTCGGTTTATGGATTTTGGGTAATTTTGAGTTTATCTGCGTTTGAAAGATACGGGCCATAAGTAGAAACTGAATTAACAGTATCTTCGGTAATAAGTTGCTTTTTATATTTATTATCTTATATACAAAAACAACAAAAGAACGAATCTCCATCAAATATAAATTGAAATAATCATAAGACTTACCCTTTCTGGTAATTACATTAGTTCGGGAACAATTAGATTGCAACCTTTGGTCTTAGTTCGAAAATTGACAGTCATTACTTTTATACTGTTGATACTAAGTACCAAGTCACGATAAGTCTATGCTTAATCACTGATATATAACAACATCTTTTTTATAAAATTAATTTGCAGAAACTTCGGTTTTTTGCTAATATAACAAACTGATCATCTACCGTTCATGTCTGTATTGTATTTGATACATTATTTTTGTATCAGCATAAATGAAGAAGAATCGTGAATTGTTGCTTATAATTAGAATATGTTTACTCATTTCTCATTATTGAATGTATCATTCTTCCCTGGAAACAACTAAAACAACTTGTCATTAAAACAGTATATTCCTCTTCAATTCAAAACATTTTGTTTACTACAGCCGAAACATTTTATGAAAGCTTTATAAAGTTAATAATGACACACAATATATGTCCGATCTAAAACAAAAATAATATCCGCTTAATGCAGATTTTGGTACGATATGCATATTCTAAAGTTGTCACAGAACATAAGTTCCATTATAACATTAGTTTCAAAAGGGCAAAATATTATAGAACATATTTTACAATGGAACAAATATTAAAGCATTTGTTCCTATAAACGGAATGATTGTTGTATCACACATGTTCCCAAAAGAAGAAATATAATGTCATTTTTTGAATAGAAGGAACTTCTGCTAGGCGGAACATATCAACGTTGACAAAGTATGCAATTGCTATTTATTATTTTCCTTGAAAATATGATCCAAAATATTTTCGTACTTAATTCTATAGCACTGACTTGGTCACAATAAAATGGATATTATAGGTGAACAAGTTATTTACTGTCCCTTAATTTTACTATTATAGTCAATAATTTCAATAATACCTTTCTATGACTGAAACATATACATAATGTCAAAAGATATACATTTATGTTGTTGTTTTTAAATTTGTGATGACTTTTGAGAAAACAAAAATCTTGTAAAAATGTCAATAAACATATTGTGTACAAGTACATAATGTAACACACCACCCTTTACATTTTGCAATTAATACAAGTCAAAAGATATACATTTACTCTGTAATTTATATCAATTTGTTTTTATTTTTTTTTGTTCTTAAATTTTTGATGACTTTTGAGGAAAAAAATATTGTCAAATTTCAATAAACCACCCTTTACATTTTGCGATATATATCACTGGCGTCTGTGATTTTTTGTGCGGTTCTAAGAACCATAACTATAAAAAAAAAACACTTATAAAGGGCTCTAAAGCAAGTTTATAAAAATAACATTAAATAGTACAAAATATGCAATCATGTCCAAAGTCTGTAATGAATAAAGGTAATTGCTGGCCCATAACAGCGGATATTAAATAATGGTGAGATCGTCTTTCGCCATGAATGGAGTTTAAATCATTCATTTCTTTTAACTAACTGAATAGTATAATGTTATTCATGGTTTTCATTTTTGGTTACCATTTTATGTAGATTGTAAGTGATGTCCCAATGATGGGATTGACAATAATTTAAAATGTGATGCATAAATTTAGAAATACTTCATGCAAATCCCACAATTGTGTCCCATTCCAAAATAAGATACGTGAATTAAGGATATATAAATTCAGATGGTATGCCACTAGCCCTATGAGAAATAATACTAAAGTCCGTGTTTTGGTTATTTGAATCAAAATTTTGGTCGGATTCAGTTCTAGGCTAAGATGGTGTACTATAGCATGATTCAATAACGATTTCCTGTAAGATTTATCAAGTTCTATTCATTGGTTCACTGTCAGTTTGCGAATGGCAAACTGAATCAATCTACGACAATAATCTCATTTTGGTATTGGTAAAGAAAATCTCAAAAATTGTTTAGTTCAAAATTTACCTATTTTGTGAAAAACGTCTCTGATAGTTTCATCAAAATCCATCCACTTGTTTTGAGAGGAGTTCCGGATGGCATCAGAAAAAGCTATATCGGGAAGCTAACGAGAGTTATATTTAAAGTAAGGGAAGGAAACTATCCAAATTTTAGAAAACAACGGCAGTAGGATACCGAAGGAACAAAGAACAAGATTACATAAATTAAAGTCCAGATACAAGGCAAAAATAAGTACACCAGAAAAAAACGGAAGACCAAAGACGCTACACAACTACAAAACGCAAACACTACAAATACAGCAATAAAAACTAAAGCATTAACAGTTTGAACTCTAAAAGAGTGACATCGGGTGCTCCGGGAGGGTATGCATGTCCTGCTCTGAATACAGCACCGTCACACTGTCAGTGGGTCAATCCATGGTAAAGTCAGGATCGGTGATGTCAAATCCGGGAATAAATTATGCTTACTTAGACTTTTTGTGGAGTATAATTTACCTTTTCTCCTTGTCTCTTTTTTAGTACAAAGGCCATTGTCTGCGGTAGGGTACAAAGATAATGTCAGGATTAACGTGCATTCAAAACATTTTGATCTTTTCTGCAGTTCTTAAATTTCACATGCTTGCTAAAAAGAACAATGCAATAAATTAATGCAACAGAAATTAGCACAACGTTGACGTCGGATAACACTTGCATGCCCAAAGTTCTAGGTTAAAGTGCTCGTCATTTATTAATACGATTTATTCAAGTATAGAATAAGTACTTTTATCTTAGGACTAGTCGGGAGAGGTTATATGAGTTGCCTCTCTTTGAACAATAGAAATAACATTTGAATGAACATTT
>MJUU01019493.1:0-11369 GCA_002080025.1 Modiolus philippinarum
GTAATGTAATACCAAAGACCAACCTACATATCAAATATCACTGATTTATCACTTAAAGTTAATGAGAAAATGGCCTAATCCCAAAAACTTAACATGCTCACTAGACCGTGAAGTTGAGGTCAAGGACAAATGCCATATGACAGACTGTCATGTATTACCCAAGACCAACCTATATACCAAATATCATTGACCTACCACTTATAGGTATTGAGAAAATGACCTAATCACAAAAACTTAACATGAAAGTTTACGTCGCCGTCGCCATACTTTGTACGCATACGTCTCACTTTCCGTGACTTTCGTCGCGGGCGAGGCAAAACATCGACTTAAAGCGACATATTTTTGAAAGGATGAACTTTTTGAGAAAAAAATGTATGATTTTTCCATGGAGCACACATGTCGACTGCACTATAGATACTGAAAAATTAAGAAAATCCGTATGCATTGTGCAAATTTACCATACACACCAAAGCATTTCAGCAAGTTTATTTGGTGTAGGAGGAGTTAAGGATAATAGAGGCTTATCCTTAAAACTCAAATTTGCCAAAATTACAAAGTAAAAAAAAAGCTTGAAATCTGGCAAAAGGAAAAACAAAATGCACGGTGCACATCTACATATACTCTAAAATCCCTGCAAGTTTGGTTAAAAAGTACTGAATGGTTTAGGACTCCTGGGGAGTTGTGGATACCCTCAAGACTTAAATAACAAAGTCAACTAGAGGCTCAGACTCTGAGCCTGTATCGCTCACCTGACAAAATGCTGAAGCAGGGTTTTCGATGTTCTGCATGATGGCCATGTTTTTTATGTGAATTTCCCATAGGGCCAAAATAAACTATGTTCTGTGCTGGCGGCCATGTTTTTTATTGGATCCAAATGAAATCAGCAATCTTTGTTTAGGACCTTCAGTTCATCATTCTTGTAAAGTTTGGTTGAAATTGCTTCAGCGGTTTCAGAGCAGATGAAGAAAATGTGAATTTTCCCATAGGGTCCAATGTTAAACCTAAGTTCTGAGGTGGCGGCCATGTTTTTCATCTGATCGCAAGGAAATAAGCAATCTTTGTAAAGGACCTTCCATACATCATTCCTGTAAAGTTTGGTTGAATTTGCTTCAGTGGTTTCAGAGCAGAAGACCAAAATGTGAATTTCCCATAGGGCCAATGTTAAACTATCTTCTGTGCTGGCGGATATGTTTTTTAGCCGATCAGAACGAAATGAGCAATCTTTTTTGAGGACCTTTAGTACATCATTCCTGTAAAGTTTGGTTGAAATTGCTTCAGCAGTTTCAGAGGAGAAGAAGAAAATGTGAATTTCCCATAGGGCCAATGTTAAACTATGTTCCGCGCTGGCGGCCATGTTTTTTATCGGATCGGAACAAGATGAGCAATCTTTGTTAAGAACCTTTAGTACATCATTCCTGTAAAGTTTGGTTGCATTTGCTTCAGTGGTTTCAGAGGAGAAGATGAATATGTGAAAAGTTTAACGGACGACGGACGACGGACGACGGACGCCAAGTGATGGCAATAGCTCACACTGACCCTTCGGGTCAGGTGAGCTAAAAAAAAAGCTTGAAAATCTGGAAAAAAAACAAAAATAAAGAAAAACAAAATGCATGATGCAAATCTACACAATATACTAAAGCAATCCTGCAAGTTTGGTTGAAAAGATGCAAATCTACACTATACACTAAAGCAATCCAGTGTCAGTGCCATGGTTCAGGTTGGAGGTAACTCGGTCGAATAATTCTGCGCCCTCTAACGGCTGATCACCTCTCGAGGGTTAATGGAGCAATCGTAGTGAGCGGAATATAACAACTGAATTATTTGGGTTATGTTGGAGGCTCCTAATGGAGTGGGGTACCAGGGGTGCGCTTGGTTGGGCAGTTCTTTCTGTTCCAGTTCCAGCAACTACTATGATTGAACAAAAAGGAGCACAAGAATAATTTTGTCAAAACAATTTATATATTTTTTTTTTAATTTTACTTAACAATTAAACATTATTTTTTTGGTTTTCGGTGTCATAAATCGAATAATATAATTTTTAAAGACAGTTTAGGAAAAAAATGAACTGCAGTTGTTATTCAATAATTTCTGGAAAGACTACTCATGTCAATTTAAAGACGATTTAGGTATAAATCCAATGCCCAAACCTCAGAATAAATCGCCTGTTATGTATATATTATAAGTTTGTATCATTTTTGCAAAAATTCAGCCCACTTTTCCTGCAAACAAGGGCTACGCATAGCCATATATCCCCGTCGCACCAGAAATTTGAAACCCTACATATTTGTGGTCATTTTCAAAGTTAAAAAGGGGCATAACTCCTACAAAAATATTGAACCAGGGCTCATCTTTGAACTCGGTTAAGGCATCCTTAAACTTAAGCTACTGAGTAAATATTAACCAAATCCAATGAAAAATAAATTTGCTAGAGCGCTTACAAGGAAATTTCGTAAATTTTCAAAGTTAAAAAGGGGCATAACTCCTCCAAAAAATTCGATCAGGACTCATCTTCGAACTAGCTTGAGGAATCCTTGATTGAACTAAAGCTACTGTGTAAATATTATCCAAATCCAATGAGAAATAAATTTGCTAGAGCGCTTACAAGGATATTCACAGTGTCTTTGCAATCAGTATTTTGTTTCTTATCCAGTATAATTCAACAAAATGGGAAATTTTTAGAAGGGACCTTCTCCAGTAGTTTCAGTGAGGATGATGAAAATGTGAAAAGTTAATGGATGTCATGACAGACAGACTGACGACAAATGATGGCAATAGCCTACACTGACCCAATTGTCGGAAGACAACATAGCTGTATACTGTAGATTAAAGTAAACATATTACATTTACCTTTTTTGTAATTGCAATTTCTTTTTAGTTGCACTCGCGATCGAGACAAGGTCAAGGATAAAATGTCTACAAACATGGTACCTCAAGAAAAAATCTCTTCATAAGAAAGTCACATGTCATATCAAATACGAATACCCTAGCACTTAATGACTAGCTTTTAGGATTTCAATTTTTTTTAAATTTGGTACCCCATAAATTTAAACTCTCATCCTTAAAAGTCGCATACCAAAATTATAAACATCATAGCACAAATGACCGATATCAAGAAGTAAGGTTATTTTTTTAATTGCCCTCACAAAAAGGTCAAGGTCAATGTGTCTACAAATATGGTAAATGTACTCCCATAAAGCTCTCATCATAAAAAAGTCACATGTCAAATAAAGACATCTAGAAGAAAGATTGAACTTTCTTTTTTAAAAATTGAACTCCTTGCAAGGTGAAGGTCAAAATGTTTACTACATACCAAAATTAAACATCCTAGTACTTAACTTGCAAGGTCAAGGTCAGAATGTCTACCACATACCAAAAGCGAACATGATGTCATCCTAGCGCTCAAGGTCTCCATTCCAGAAGCAAGTTAAAATTTCAGCTGACTACGATGACGCTGATGCCAGGGTATGGCAATAACTCTTCAAAACATTCGTCCAGGGGGACTAATATGACTAAGAAGTCTTACAATTATGCTTGCTTTAATTGTTGCTACTTTCTCAGTTGAAATTCACAAAAAGATTTTTTCAGGGGCTAAAAAAAAAGGATATAAAATTCTGAAAATCATGTTTATTTTTAATCTTGGTAAGCTTTTTTAAAAGTATGTAATTTTTCGTTACTTAAAACGGACAGTTTTGTTCTCCACAAATGAAATATTCCATTTTGACAAGTTGAATTAAATTTTCATCCTTCACTGTTGTCTGTTGGCAAGGGTGTGACTGAAGATGTTATCCACTGTTAATTTATACGAAATATTGTAATTCTTCCTCAGTGGTTTTTTTAATGATTACTAAAACCGAAGTGAACTTTCAAAATGCTGAATTGTATGGGATGTTGACAATATTCTTTCTGTAAGGAATGATACATGTACATCGGAATTAACTTTTCTCCCTATAACACTGAAGTGTGCATGATCTTTCATTATTATGGTAGACTAGCAGACACTCAACATTTTTGTAGATTCAAATTACATCCTAAGTATCACAACTCCCTATATGCGAAAGTCAGTATACTTTACATGTAAGTAGCATCTGTCCTGGCCTAAAAAATAAAAAACATAAATGTAAATTAACAATGCACTTGTATGCATGGAAATCAACACAGAAATAGGAATATGTTATAGAAGTCACATACTAGTAATTAAATAATTCATATACAATTTATGGTGGGGTTCGGCATGACAGATTATAAAACCTTATTTTTATTCCTCTCATTTATTGTGTTTATACATAGACCTTGTCAAATCACTGGTACCATAGGAGTGATAGGACCAAATGTTTAAGTGGGAAACTCTAAGCAAGCGTGATGCTACATGTATACATTGTTTAAATCTGGCTATGTGATTTTTCTTTCCACTTTTAGACCTTATAATTCTTTTAGTTTTGGTTTTCAATTTGGTTTTAATGTTAATCAATTGTTTACAATGCATAAATAATGGAATAATAAAATGGGTTCGATTCAAATATTCTCCTATTGGTTGCTAAGGATGTACTCTGGTTTGAAACCAAAATTCTAAAGTAAACTTTTTTCCAACCCTACTTTTTGAAATGTTCTTACCATGATATAAAATCAATACTAGAGGCTCAGAGACTGACCCTGTATCTCTCACCTGACAAATTGTTTCTATGCCATGCATGACAAAAAATGATGTTTATTACCAATGGGGTCTAATGTTTGCTATGTTGTCAATTAGCACAAGTGCTTTTTTTTCTGATCCTATTGAAATGAGTAATTTATGCAAAGGACCTTCTATACATTTAGTTAAATTTGCCTGAACAGGTTCAGAGAAGATGATGAAAAGGATGGTTTTCTCATACTGGGCTCCTATTTTTTAAACTTTGTTTTGCACTGGCGACCATTATTATTTATTATCGGATCTACATGAAATGAGCAATTTATGTAAAGTACCATTAGTACATAATTCCTGTACAGTTTGGTTGAATTTGTTTCATTGGTTTCAGAGAAGATAAAAATAGTAATGGTGCATTACATGATACCCCGCCACGTTCCACAAAATTTCAAAGTTTTAAGGAGCATAACTCCAGAACCCCTTGGACGTCTGAACCAAAAATCATACTTGGCCTGAGTTTTGTGGTATACAAGTTACATACCAAGTTTGAAGACAATATATTATTTCATTCACAAGTTATCAGTCGGAAACCCTAAAATTCGCAAAATTTCAAAGTTTCAAGGGGCATAACTCCAGAACCCCTTAGACCTCTGAACCCAAACTCGAACTTGGCCTGAGTTTTGTGGTAAAGAAATTACATACCAAGTTTGAAGACCTTATGTTATTTCGTTAACAAGTTATCAGTCGGAAACCCTAAAATTCGCAAAATTTCAAAGTTTCAAGGGGCATAACTCAAGAACCCTTTGGACCTCTGAACACAAGTTATCAGTCGGAAACCTTCGGGGGACGGACGGACGGACGGACAGACACACGGACGGACGGACGGACGGACACACGACTTGGGGTATCACATAATACCTCGCCACTACGTGTGGCGGGGTATAAAAACGAGATTTTCCATTATGGGTCCAATGTTAAACTATGTTCCGTGCTGGCGGCCATGTTGATTGGAATAAAATGAGCAATCTTTGTTAAGGACCTTTAGTACATCATTCCTGTAAAGTTTGGTTGGATTTGCTTCAGAGGTTTCAGAGGAGAAGATAAAAATGTGATTTTCCCATGTGGTCCAATGTTAAACTATGTTCAGTACTGGTGGCCATGTTTTTTATCAGATCGGAATGAAATGAGCAATCTTTGTTTAGGACCTGACGTACATCATTCCTGTAAAGTTTGGTTAATTTGCTTCAGAGGTTTCAGAGGAGATGATGAAAATATGATTTTCCCATAGGGTCCAATGTTAAATCTAAGTTCCACGCTGGCGGCCATGTTTTTTATTGGATCCGAACAAAATGAGCAATCTTTGTAAAGGACCTTTAGTACATAATTCCTGTAAAGTTTGGTGGTTAGGTGAGCTAATATTAACACACTGATCTGATGTTAAATTAAGTTCTGTGCTGGCGGCCATGTTTTTTGTTGGATCGTAACAAAATGAGCAATCTTTGTTAAAGACCTTCCATACATCATTTCTGTAAAATTTAGTTGAATTTGCTTCAGTGGTTAAAGAGGAGTTGATGAAAATTACGTTTTTCCCATAGGGTCCAATGTTAAATATAGTTCGGCAATGCCGGCCATGTTTTTTGTTGGATCAGAATGAAATCAGCAATCTTTGTTCAGGACCTTCCATACATCATTCCTGTAAAGTCTGGTTGAATTTGCTTCAATGGTTTCAGAGGACTTGATGAAAATGATGTTTTCTCATAGGGTCCAATGTTAAATACAAGTTCTGCACTGGCGGTCGTGTTTTTAGTGGGATCAGAACGAAATGACCAATCTTTGTAAAGGACCTTCCATACATGTATATGATTCCTGTAAAGTTTGGTTGACTTTGCTTCAGTGGTTTTAGGGGAGTTCATGAACATGTGAAAACTTAACAGACGACAGATGCCTAGTAATGGCAATAGCTCACACTAACCCTTTGGGTCAGGTGAGTTAAAAAATACCACGATGTATGGATATACTGTATCATAACACCACTCTTAGGAAGTTAATTTTGCAGATCAATTGTACCTATTTTGAAGATGTGCATGAGGAAAGTATTTTGATTTTGGTGCTTTTTTCCCAAAAATATACATTGCTGAACTTAGTAATTTTTTGGGTGGATTAGTAAAAGAGGGTACATATATTGTCCGTGCAACTCCTTCAGTTTTGATAATAGGAAGTTTTTATTTTGTAGTTCATTTGTACCTATATTGAAGATGTGCATGTCGTAAGGATTTTTATTATCCCCACACTTTTCTGAAGAAAATGAGGGGATATTGTTTTGGTCCCTTCCGTCTGTCCATCCGTCCGTCTGTCCGTTAGATGAACCTTGTCAGTGGAATTCCTTCCTCACTTTTGGATTTAGGAATTTAATTTTGTTAAAGAATTGTTGCATATACACTGTAGTCTGAAGATGCGCAATAAGCTTTAGGATTTTTTATGGTGGTCTTTGAGCAAACAAGAGGCCCAAAGATGTCCATTTTGAAACATGTGAGCTTGTCAGTGGAACTCCTCCTACATTTTAAAATTTATAGATTTAATTTTGTTATAGAATTGTTGTATTAAGTCTGCAGATGCGCAATAAGCTTTCAGATTTTTTATCTTGGTTTTGGTGCAAACAAGAGGCCCCCAGATGTAAATTTTGACTCGTGTGCTTGTCAGTGGAACTGTTTTCTCTGTCCAACAGGGAAGTACGGGGATGGCCATCATTTCTGATGGCACCACTACTAGTTTTGATTCATCATTTTCAAAAATATACATTGTTAAAGTTATTACTTTTTTTGTGATTTAGTAATACAGGGTACATACAAAAAAATGTACCTCAAAGTTTATCTGTGCAACTCCTATAGTAACATGTATTTAGCAGGGGCATCATATGCATCTTACAGACTCAAATATCAATACTAAGAAATCTCAAATCTCAATTTGATGCAACCTTGTGTGTGTGTGTGTGTGTGTGTGTGTGTGTGTGTGTGTGTGTGTGTCATCCCATATTTTTTAATCATATTTGTTTAAACAAATCAATGTCAAATTGTCAATCATTGTTTATATTGTATGCTCTATCAAAGGACCCTTTAATTGGAATAAAATCATCTTATTCTTATTAGCTTTTACAAAATATAATGGAGATACGCCTTTTTTCCTTCAAAATGCAGAAGTCTCAAAGGAAATGCATGAAAGCTGATAAAATTGATCCTTTTACAGTAATATTGACCATTCATATACCTTAGGATTGTTTCCCCCAGTTGACTGTACTTTTGAATGGCGAAATTATTTTTACAAGAATAGAATTCATGGGTCCCCGCTACTCAAGCAATATACTAGTAAACTGTATATGAAATTGCAATAATTTCAAACATCCAGGGCTGTTCCAGAATTAAATATGTAGGGATACAAAGAGTATCAACCAAGGCTGATGTTCGAACTTGACCAAGGTATTAGTGGTATTAACATTTGGTATAAATTTCATGAAAATCTGTCAAAATTTGTAGCAATGAGACATCTTTTTTTTAGAAAAACGGAGTCATTATTTTGGTCAAAGTCCCATAACTTCGTCAAAAAGTCTTGACCAAGTCTGATCTTCTATCTTGACGAAGGTATAAGTGGTATAAACATTTGGTATAAATTTCATGAGAATTCGTCGAAAGTTGTAGGCATGAGAGTGCTTTGGCTAAACAGTGTCTTTTTTGGTAAAAGTCCCATAACTCTGTCAATAAAGGGCTACGCGGAGCGCAGCATGATACGATCACAGCATGCCGACCACAGAAATTTGAACAAGTGCAATATAAAGTGAATGTGGACACAGTAAAGAGCTTGACACAGTAACTAGATGGATACAATAAGAAGACTGAAACAGTAATAAGCTGGACACAAACTTAAAAAAAAACCCAAAACTAGAGGCTCACATGAGCCTGTATCGCTCACCTGGTGGCTGGTTTTATTCATTGTCACCAATAGACCACCCTTTCTTACTATAAATCAGTTCACCAGATGTTACATTTTCATTCTTGGATGAGGTACAAACTAAAAATCACAAACTTTGGAAGGGATCACCCAAAGACAATTGTACCGGTAACCAAGTTTGGTTCCAATTGGCTCAGTAGGTTCACAGGAGAAGACATTTGAATGCATTTCCCATAGAGTCCCTATGCTAAACTATGTTCCCTGCTGGCAGCCATCTTGGAAATTGCGCGGACCAAACAAACACCCTTTTTATAAGGAACCATCCAAGGACTATTGTGACCGCGTTTGGTTCTAATTGGCTCAGTAGTTTCAGAGAAGAAGATCTTTGAAAGTGTTTTCCCATAGGCTCCAATGTTAAAACTATGTTTCCTGCTGGTGGCCATCTTGAGATTTGCGCAGACCTTACAAATGGTGAATAAAAGGAAATGGAGCAAATGCACACGAGACAAAGTCTCTACAAATACATGGCAAAAAACAAGCAAAGGAACAACGCTTCCACTGCTGTTCCCCATCTTGAAGTCACCATGAAGCCTTCAACAATGAGCTTTGCTCATACCTCATAGTAAGTTCAAGACGGCCCCCAGCACCGGTCCAAGCGGAACAAACATCCGGTCCAAGCGGAACAAACATCCCTTACAAACACTTTTTTGTAAGGGATCACCCAAGGACTATTGTGGCAAAGTTTGGTTCCAATTTGCCCAGTAGTTACAGAGGAGAAGATCTTTGAATGTGTTTTCCCATAGGGTCCAATGTTAAAACTATGTCCCCCGCTGGCGGCCATGTTGAATGTAGTGCGATCCTAAAAAACACCTTTTTTGTGAGGGACCACCCAAAAACTATTGTGGCCAAGTTTGGTTCCAATTGGCTCAGTAGTTTCAGAGAAGAAGATCATTGAAAATGTTTTCCCACAGGGTCAAATGTTAAAACTATTTTTCCCGCTGGCGGCCATCTTGGAAATCGGGCGGACCTAAAAAAAAACACCTTTTTTTGTAAGGGACCACCCAAGGACTATTGTAGCCAAGTTTGGTTCCAATTGGCCCAGTAGTTTCAGAGAAAAAGAATTTGAAGCGTTTTTTTTCCGTAGGGTCCAATGTTAAATTTTGGTCCCAGCTGGCGGCCATCTTGGATGACGTACAGACCAGAGCGACACAATTTTTAAATGGGACCACCCAAGGACTATTGTAGCCAAGCTTGGTTTCAATTGGCCCAGTGGTTTCAGAGGAGAAGATCTTTGAATGAAAAGTTTACGGACGGACGACGGACGCAAAGTGATTGCAAAAGCTCACCCTGGCATAGCCAGGTGAGCTAAAAAGAAGGCCAGAACCTAATTTCCAAGTAACCTCTAGGGATTTTAAATATTTTCCAACCTAAGGGGGGGGGGGGGCACTCCTGCTGTCATGTGCTATTTGTTCCTTCATAATACTTTTAAGGAACTTTTTCCTTGTGTTCCAACGAAACAAATATTATAGTTTATGTTCCTAACGGAATAAACGTTATATAACAATTGTTCCAGAAGGAAGAAATATTATGCCAATATTTATAATATTTGTTCCAAAGGAAATTTTGTTATGAGGAACAAATATATGTTGACACTGCGCCCTCTTCCTGGATCCACCACTGTTATATATATTGTTTTAAATCATGTTTCCTCTCGCACGAACCTGATGTGGAAAATAAAGTTTCTTTTCTACATAAGCTGAAACTCGTATAAAAAAATTCTCCAAACAGCTGAAAAGATTCAGTTTAAGATGTAGTATGATGGAATCGTTTTGATATCTTATGTGCATTTTATTTATTTTCTTCTTTGATGAGAAATGTTAGAAAATATGCCCTAGTGACATAGTCCCAATTGCAAGATTATCCGAGAGTACATTGGACCAGGGGATATTCTGCCCTCTGGATTTGTATATCTATAAAGCTTGAATTTTATGTACATATTTCAAAAATTACACACATTGTCAATCTTGTTGGGAGAGGATTAATACAGGCAAGGCCTTTTATCCAATCCCTTTGTTTGTATTACTAATATAAACAATAAAATATTTTGAATTGAATTGAATTGAACTTGTATATTACAGAAAACCTGTGTTTTTTTTTACTATCTTGCTCAAATTTAAAAATATAGCTTGTCAATTTGTCGGGCATGTCAAATTATGTTTGAACAAGTACAAAATGGGAAGTGCTTGCCCGATTATGCAAGTTTGGTGGAAAAATGAAGACAAAGACTGCAGTCAAGAAAAAATTTGAAAAAAACTGACTTTTAATATAAAACATCTTTATAAAATTCCAAATTTATCATGTTTATATTTGGTCAATTGTGAACGTTCATGAGTCAGTTCTCACTATGACAATAGACACATCTCAATTAACTATAGGTAATGCTCATTTACAATAAAAGTCATAAGGGAGCAAGCATTTGATTTTCATAGAGGGGGGGGGGCGGCAAGAAAGGATTTGGAAAAAAAATCCAGGATCAGAAATTTAGCAAAAAATAATATCATGACAGGAGGAATCTGAAAAGAAATAACCAGGATGACAAATATGAAGCAAAATTTCTGGCTAGGACTGAAAACATAGGTAATCAACGATTACAAAGTTCGCCTCGTTGTGGCACTTTGTCGCAGCAACCCAATTTTGCCTGGATGCTGACCTACCATCAGAGATGCATGCATGGAAGTGCTTGCCCGATTATGCAAGTTTGGTGGAAAAATGAAGACAAAGACTGCAGTCAAGAAAAAATTTG
>MJUU01019493.1:12419-41616 GCA_002080025.1 Modiolus philippinarum
TAAGTCACTCAAGCGGAAAATATAGGCCAAAGTGACCTAATTTTGCTGGGATGCTGACCTCCCATCAGAGATGCATGCACATGCAAGGTTAGATGATCCTACCATGTACAGTGACTGAGATCTGAACTCGGACGTAAACTTGAATGTAAGTCACTCAAGCGGAAAATATAGGCCAAAGTGACCTAATTTTGCTGGGATGCTGACCTCCCATCAGAGATGCATGCACATGTAAGGTTAGATGATCCTACCATGTACAGTGACTGAGATCTGAACTCGGAGATCTGAACTCGGACGTAAACTTGAATGTAAGTCACTCAAGCAGAAAATATAGGACAAAGTGACCTTATTTTGCCTGGATGCTGACCTACCACTAGAGATGTATGCACATGCACAGTTAGATTATTGTACTATGCATAGTAACTGAGATATGAACTAAAATGTAAATTTGAATGCAAGCCACTCAAGCGGAAAATATAGGTCAGAGAGACCTAATTTTCTTGGAGGCTGTGAGTTAGCCCAAGATGCACCTGCATGCAAAGTTTGATGACCCTACACTGCATAGTTACTAAGATATATACCCAAATGCGGACGCGGACGCGGACACGGACGCGGACGCCGGGGGTACTCCAATAGTCCCCCTCAACTTCGTTGAGGCGAACTAAAAATGACAGGATTACTTTACGTGGGAAAAAAATTGTCAGGCTCAAGAATCCTAGATTAGATGGGTATCAAGACAAATCGGTACCTGGACATTTCGGTACTCAGCTTATTAGACATTTCGGTGCTCGGTACTAGACAAATCGGTACTCGGTACAGGTCAAATCGGGGCTTGAAAATTGGTACCTGGACAGATCGGTACTTAAAAGAAATAATTTACATTTTCATACATAATGAGTTGTTTTTATATGATATCTGTTTTTTTCTCTCTTCAAAGCAATTTAATAATCGTTGGTAGTTGTTTTTTTTTTAAATTATATTTTTCACACATTAAAACAGTAAGGGCATGTTTTTTATTCAACATAGATTATTGGCATACAATTATATTCAATTATTCTTCTGTTACAAAATGTAACCAATGTGTTTTTACTCTGTTAAAATAACAACCAATTTATTCATAATTAATAAATAGCTATGTTTGTTTAAACCATTGTTAATTAGATTATCAATTTTAATTGGCAAATTTAATTTCTTTAATCATTTACCTATTATTAAAATCAAATCCTTCGAGAGTTTTATGAAATTTACCAATACTAGACATCTTAGAATCAAACATAATTTGCAGTCTTCCTATTGGAAACAATCAATGTTAATGCAAGAAATTGAAAAAGGTGTGGTTGCTAGGTTGAATTCCAACAAATACTGGTCTTTGGGGGTTTCTAGAAATTTACCAGATCTAGAAGAGGAGATTTTTGTCGTCTTTCTATTGAAAACAGCGATAATTGAAAAAGGTATGGTTGCTAGATAGAATTAAAAATCGATCGATTCCCGGATTGGAGAACTCTTCAATTATTGGATATCGCGAAATCAAAAGCTTTGAATCCACAGTGCACTACTGCAGATCATACTCTAGATTCAAACTTGTATCTCTTAGAGTTCCAGATCTATCGGGAATCTTTACAAACGGGCGTAGGTAGCACATACGTACATACAGACGGACTGCATAACATAATCCCCCAATTTTGCTAAGCGGGGGATAAATACACGTTTGTTGGTACCTTTAGTATGTAATTCTCCACACGAATATATAAAATATCACTCAAAGTGGCCACTTCTGTGACCAGGTATCTAATTTTTTTGTTAGTACCGAATTGTCCAACACAAGTCCCGAAATGTCTAGTACCGAGTACCGAAATGTCCGAGTCAGTACCGAATTGTCCAGGTACCGACATGTCTAGGATTCGATTAGATTTTCCTTCAAATTCCTTGCCCCGGCGGTGACATTTGGCAGAGATGTGTTCCATTTTTTGTTCATGGAACTAATCTTATTAGGAGTGAAACAAGCTTCAAGGTGTAGGCCTACTTCGTTACTTTTTTACCAGTTGGCAAGGCCCTCAGTCTATTCTTGAATGCGTTCAGAGAAGGGGCGGTATGTGTTTGTGTCTGGAAAGGTGTGTGATCTACATGTCCAAGAGAAGTAATTCTGCTAACTGTTGTATCTAATAGGATCCCTGACGGGCAATAAACAGGAATTTATTTTTTGTTATGGGTATATTTAAGCCATACCCGAGTTTTCTTCCGCCTTTCTGAATGGAAATTCTAAGCATTCTTTTGATTTCAAAAAATGTGAAAAAAGACTATAAAATGGCCATTTTCAGAGACTTCTAGCGGAAAAACTAACTCGGAAGCATATTAATTTTTTTGCATTTTCTGATTCAGCATTGAAAACTGAACAAAATATGTGAAAACGAAAAAAATTTAATTAGGAACGAAAAATGGATGAGCCACCTTAAGTCAACAACTCTATAGCCGAGATAATAGACAGTTATGAATGTTTTATTTACTGATACGATGCATGTAGAGATATTCAAATAATATCGAAAGTTTAGTGTACTAACGTACCATTACATGTTATTTTTATTTTCAAATTAATAAAATTAAAGTTTATGAGGGTAAATTGTTAAACGGATCAATATACTAAATTGAAAGTAGGCGATTTAAAGTAGGTCAGTTCAGTTTATCGCGTGTTTGTTTACTTATATGTGACCCTTTCCGGAGTCATTATGGCCGAGAGAATAAACGAGGAAAAGTTTTACAATTATATTTCTATTGCTGTAGCTTTAAAAGTGACTGTTGATGGATTACAAGATTTTGTTCGGAGTTCTCTACAAACAATACATCAAACAATATACAAGAAGTGTTCAATCGATCGGTGTAAGGATAACTGCAGTAGAAAGTATAAGCAGTTTTCAATGTGGTGCAACGCTTGTAAAACATGGAAAAATGAACTGCATAAATTTAACAAATTTAAATCACATTGGGACAAACTAAACTGGGAAGAAATAGATACTATGGATATTCCATTTTCCTATGAAGAAATGGCCAAAGTGTTTGTTAAAAACTTTGAGTCAGTGAGGCAAGGACACCTTCTTCATGATATTGGAGCTGTCATGGCCTTATTTAAAAATATGAAGACCTTTAATAACATTGTTAATCCTGGGATTATTGCAGATGTACAGAGATTTAGAAACAAGAACTTTGGACATAATTATTCTCTACAGTTACACAATGTTGAAAAAACACAAACAATTAACTGCTTTGAGAATTTGTTGAACATACGTGAAATAGCATGTACTGAAAGTGCTAAAACATCGTTGATGTTGCTTGCAGAGGTGAAACAAAATAGGAAAATACCAGAAAGTTTATTAGAACGCACTAATCTAAATGTTGTTAACGCTATTCTGAACGATTTCCATCGTTTGTCCGAAGTACGTCAACACCACAATTCATTTGAAACACGTAAACAAGAAATGGAAGTTATCTTGCGAACGTTAATGGTATATCCTGACCAGCCGAGAGGACATAAAAAGAAACATTTCAGCATATGGTACATAATTTTATTTCTGATTACAGGAGTATTGTACTTCCTACCCAATAATTCATCTAGCCAGACAGACAAAATCAATGAAGGTAATATTTTACTTTTAAATTAATAAATTGTAAATTGTCCACTAGATTGAGACACTTTTGCTTTTGTCGGGCAAAGGATGACGATGATTGTTAGAGTACTTTGCCAGTTTAATTTGTGTTTGTTGACGACCCAAACTGATTGTAAGAGTACTTTACCAGTTTAATTTGTGTTTGTTGACGACCCACAATGAGTGTTAGAGTACTTAGACAGTTAAATTTGTGTTTGTTGACGACCCACAATGATTGGAAAACTACTTTTCCAGTTTAATTTGTGTTTGTTGACGACCCACAGTGATTGTAAGAGTACTTTGCAAGTTGAATTTGAGTTTGTTGACGACCCACATTGATTGTTAGAGTACTTTGCCAGTTTAATTTGTGTTTATCGACGAACAAAAGTGATTAAAAGAGTACTTTGCCAGTTTCATTTGTATTTGTCGACGAACAACAGTGATTGTAAGAGTACTTTGCCAGTTTAATTTGTGTTTGTTGACGACCCACAGTGATTGTTAGAGTACTTTGCCAGTTTAATTTGTTTGACCCACAGTGATTGGAAGAGTACTTTGCCAGTTTTATTTGTTTATTTATTTGTTTTTTGCACTCAGACCCAGAGCTTAAACTATACAATACAATACAATAACTATACAATAACTATACAAACTATACAATAATTTGTGTTTGTTGACAACCAACAATGATTGTAAGAGTACTTTGCCAGTTGAATTTGTGTTTGTTGACAACCCACAATCATTGTTAGAGTACTTTGCCAATTTATTTTGTGTTTGTTGACGACCCACAGTGATTGTAAGAGTACTTTTCAAATTTAATTTCTGTTTGTTGACGAACAACAGTGATTGAAAGAGTACTTTGCCAGTTTAATTTGTGTTTGTTGACGACCTAAAAGGATTGTAAGATTACTTTGCCAGTTTGATGTGTGTTTGTTGACGACCCTCAATGAGTATAAGAGTACTTTGGAGATTACTTTCTGTTTTCTGACGGCCCGCAATGATTGTAAGAGTACTTTTCCAGTTTTGTTTGTGTTTGTTGACGACCCACAGAGATTCTTAGAGTACTTTGCAAGTCTAATTTGTGTTTGTTGACAACCCACAATAATTGTAAGAGTACTTTGGAATTTTAATTTGTGCTTGTCGACGACCCACAATGATTGTAAGATCACTTTGCCAGTTTATTTTGTGTTTGTTGACGAACAACAGTGATTGAAAGAGTACTTTGCCAGTTTAATTTGTGTTTCTCGATCAAAACAGTGATTCTACGAGTACTTTGCCAGTTAAATTTGTGTTTGTTGACGACTCACAGTGATTCTAAAAGTACTTTGCAAGTTTAATTTGTGTTTGTTGAAGAACCACAGTGATTGTAAGAGTACTTTGCCAGTTTAATTTGTGTTTGTTGACGACCCACAGTGATTCTAAGAATACTTTCTAAGTTTAATTTGTGTTTGTTGACAACCCACAGTGATTGTAAGAGTACTTTGCCATTTTAATTTGTGTTTGTTGACGACCCACAGTGATTGTAAAAGTACTTAGCCAGTTTAGTTTGTGTTTGTTGACGACCTACAACGATTGTAAGAGTACTTTACCAGTTTTATTTGTGTTTTTACGACCCACAGTGATTGTGAGAGTACTTTGCCAGTTTAATTTGTGTTTGTTGACGACCCACAATGATTTTGAGGGTACTTTGCCAGTTTAATTTGTGTTTGTTGACGACCCACAGTGATTGTAAGAGTACTTTCCCAGTTTAATTTGTGTTTGTTGGCGACCTACAATGATTGTAAGATTACTTTGCCAGTTAAATTTGTGTTTCTTGACGACCCACAGTGATTGTAAGAGTACTTTGCCAGTTTGATTTGTGTTTGTTAACGACCGACAGTGATTGTAAAAGTACTTTGCCAGTTTAATTTGTGTTTGTTGACGACCCACAATGATTGTAAGAGCACTTTGCCAGTTTAATTTGTGTTTGTTGACGACCCACAGTGATTGTAAGAGTACTTTGCAACTTTAATTTGTGTTTGTTGACGACCCACTGTGATTGTAAGAGTTCTTTACCAGTTTTATTTGTGTCTGTTGACGACCCACAGTGATTGTAACAGTACCTTGCCTGTTTAATTTACGTTTATTGACGACCCACAATGATTGTAAGAGTACTTTGCCAGTTTAATTTGTGTTTGTTGACGACCCTCAGTGATTGTAAGAGTACTTTGCCAGTTTAATTTCTGTTTGTTGATGACCCACTTTGCCAGTTTAATTTGTATTTGTTGACGACCCACAGTGATAGTGAGAGTACTTTGCAAGTTTAATTTGTGTTTGTTGACAACCCACAGTGATTGTAAGAGTACTTTGCAAGTTTAATTTGTGTTTGTTGACGACCCACAGTTATTGTAAGAGTACTTTGCCAGTTTTATTTGTTTGGTTGCGACCCACAGTGATTGTAAGAATACTTTGCCAGTTAAATTTGTGTTTGTTGCCGACCAACAATGATTGTAAGAGTACTTTGCCAGTTTAATCTGTGTTTGTTGACGACCCACAGTGATTGTAAGAGTACTTTGCAAGTTCAATTTGTGTTTGTTGACGACTCACTGTGATTGTAACAGTACTTTGCCTGTTTAATTTGCGTTTGTTGACGACCCACAATGATTGTAAGAGTACTTTGCCAGTTTAATTTGTGTTTGTTGACGACCCACAGTGATTGTAAGAGTACTTTGCCAGTTTAATTTGTGTTTGTTGACGACCGACAGTGATTATAAGAGTACTTTCCCAGTTTTATTTGTTATTTGACGACCCGAAGTGATTGTAAGCGTACTTTGCCAATTTAATTTGTGTTTGTTGAGGACCCACACTGATTGTAAGAGTATTTTGCCAGTTTTATTTGTGTTTGTTGGCGACCCACAATGCTTGTAAGAGTACTTTGCCAGTTTAATTTGTGTTTCTTGACGACCCACAGTGATTGTAAGAGTACTTTGCCAGTTTAATTTGTGTTTGTTGACGACCCACAGTGATTGTAAAGTACTTTGCCAGTTTAATTTGTGTTTGTTGACGACCCAAAATGCTTGTAAGAGGACTTTGCCAGTTTCATTTCTGTTTCCTGATGACCCACCGTGATTGTTAGAGGACTTTGCCAGTTTAATTTGTATTTGTTGACCTACAGTGATAGTAAGAGTACTTTGCAAGTTTAATTTTTGTTTGTTGATGACCCACAGCGATTGTAAGAGTACCTTGCAAGTTTAATTTGTATTTGTTGACGACCCACAGTGATAGTGAGAGTACTTTGCCAGTTTAATTTGTGTTTGTTGACGACCCACAGTGATTGTAAGAGTACTTTGCAAGTTGAATTTGTGTTTGTTGACGACTCACAGTGATTGTAAGAGTACTTCGCCAGTTTTATTTGTGTTTGTTGACCACCCACAGTGATTGTAAGAGTACTTTGCCAGTTAAATTTGTGTTTGTTGACGACCCACAACGATTGTAGGAGTACTTTGCCAGTTTTATTTGTTTTTGTTGATGACCTACAGTGAGAGAACTTTCCCAGTTTAATTTGTGTTTGTTGACGACCCATAGTGATTGTAAGAGTACTTTGACAGTTTAATTTGTGTTTGTTGACGACCCACAGTGATTGTTAGAGTACTTTGCAAGTTTGCTTTGTGTTTGTTGACGACCCACAGTGATGGTAAGAGTACTTTGCCAGTTTATTTCTGTTTGTTGACGAACCACAGTGATTGTTAGAGTACTTTGCCAGTTTTATTTGTGTTTGTTGACGACCCACAATGATTCTTAGAGTACTAAGCCAGATTAATTTGTGTTTGTTGACGGCCCACAGTGATTGTAAGAGTACTTTGCGAGTTTAATTTGTGTTTGTTGACAATCCACAATGATTGTAAGAGTACTTTGCCAGTTTAATTTGTGTTTGTTGACGACCCACAGTGATTGTAAGAGTACTTTGCCAGTTTAATTTGTGTTTGTTGACGACCCACAGTGATTGTAAGAGTACTTTGCCAGTTTAATATACGTTTGTTGACAACCCACAGTGATTGTAAGAGAACTTTCCTAGTTTAATTTGTGTTTGTTGACGTCCCATAATGATTGTAAGAGTACTTTGCCAGTTTAATTTACGTTTGTTGACAACCCACTATGATTGTAAGCGTACTTTGCCAGTTTAATTTGTGTTTGTTGACAACCCATAATGATTGTAAGAGTACTTTGCAAGTTTAATTTGTGTTTTTGATGATCCCGCATCCACGAATATAACAGGAACATGGATGTATCGTTATTCGACATTTAGCAAAGAATTCCACTATAACCGGTGCTAGGGGCCGTCTTGAACTTTCTGTGAGGTATGAGGAAAGCTCATTGTTGAAGGCCTATGGAGATTTTAAGATGAATAACAACAATTTAAGCGTTGTTCCATTGCTTGATTCTACCATATTTTTGTAGGGACTTTTTGTTTGTCCCTCCTGCAGTGTGGATTTCATAAAAAGATTCCCTGTGTGAGAGATGAAGAAAGAAAGTGATATGGAGTAAATGTTCATGGGACAAAATCCCTATAAATACATGGTAAGATTAAGCAAAGGAACAACGCTTTCATTTTTGTTCTTCATTCTTAAGTTGCCATGAAGCCTTCAACAAATAGCAAACACTCCTACCTCATAGTAAGTTCAAGACGACCCCTAGCACTGTCGGAAAAAGTACTCTAACAAACACTGCCATCTGTTGCACGATCAAAAATGTGTTCATAGCTGATTTTGGTTTCACTTAAGATCTTTTTAAGTATTTGTTATCTATCAGCTTTATACATTATTTTATTTCTTGATATTTTTTATCTGCACCGAATAGACATAAGTTACCTAAATTGCCATATGCCGAAAGTAAATTTACAGTAACTTCGGTATTTTGTAATTTATTACCACTTTGTCCTACCCACTGCTGGTGGACTGTTGCTTCCCGAGGACCCCGTAGTCAAGTACTTCGGTGCTGGCATGAAAAACAATTACATTTTGAAACTTACAATATCTAAATTAGAAAGATGTTGCTTAAAACTAAGGAATATCTCCCTTATGGAAAACTCTGTCTTTTGCTAATTTTGGCTTCAATTTAGATCCTGTTGAATATTTGTTTTCTGTCTGTTTTATATGTTTTTATTTCTAGATATTTAATGTTTTGATTTCATATGCACTCAAAAGACATTAGTTGTGAAAATGGACATATGTAAATCTACAGTAACTCCAGTAATTTAGTTGTGTATTATTAGATATTTGACCTTTTCAGGAAATTTGCAAAATTAAAATCAAGTATTTTCAAATCCAATTTGTGGATATGTTTCTTCTCATGAAAACAAATTCTTATGGTTGCTAGATAAAATTCCAAAACAAGTGGTTTTTGAGCATTTTAAGAAATTTATAAACGTTGATCAAAGAAAAGGGAAGTAAAGACTGATGGAACAAAGCTTACATAAAGGACAATGTGCGAAAAGGAACTGATTTGGCCCTAAATTTTGGTGAATTTTTAAGTCGCACCTGAATTTTTTCTTTACTGTTCGTTTGAAAGTTCAGATCCAACTAAAGGAAAAAATACAAAATTTATAACCATGACGTCACAATAGGTACAGTTCTTAAGTCATATTAAAGCTACTTTTGAACGTGTTCATACAATACAAGGAATTTGGCATATTTTCGAACGGATTTCTTAATCGGAAATATAGAGCGCATTCAAGAACCAATTAGATAATTTACCAATTTGTAGTACAAATGAGTTGGACCTCCAAAATAAATATTTTTGTGCTTCTTACATGCGCTCTATGTTTCCTCTTACAAAAGAGTAGACAAAATTGGTCAGATTTGTCATTTTTGCCCAAATTCGCAATTTGTCCCTTCTTCTAAACTCAAACACTTAGTAATTGCACATCAATAAATAACAAAATACCGAGGTTACTGTGAATTTAGGTTCTGGATATGCGCATTTCGACGACTTGTGTCTCATCAGTGCAGATCAATTCAAAACATTTGGAAATCCATAATTGAGAAATCTTACTATTTACTGTTAACCCATAACTATAGAACATTTAAACAAAAAATATTGTGAATTCAACCAAACTTATTTTTAGGCCAAATAAGGCCCTTAATAAATATGACACTCAAATCACACTGACGGTATGAAAAGTCTAAAAAAAAGTCAAGAGTGACATGAGGTGCCCCGGAAAGTTTGGCATTATTTTTGGTACTGAATTAACTTTATTACCAAAAATGTTTCAATATACGGCTGGTAAAATTCAAAGATTCTTAGTCTTTAACATTTTCCAAACTTTCACCAAAGTTGGAACCGTAAACTAATGCTTAAAACTTTAATTCTAAAATAAACTTAAATAACTAAATCATAATATGCAATGGAAGTTCACGTAGCATGCATCATCATCTTGGGGTCTCTTTTTGCACAAAGACAAATATCAAAAATCTCAAATCTTTTTACTGTCTACAACCTTTCAATAGCAATTGTTCTTGAGTTGCCACCGAACACCACCGCAGTGGAAGGGGAAGTTTGGCGCCTTAAACCACTTTAGCCCGGCATTTCTTTTGAAAAGCCTTTACCAAGTCAGGACCATTGTGGTCTACAATTTTTTGGTGAATTCCTAAATGCTCCGTCTTTTTGCCTCTTGGTCTTTGGCTCTTACAATACTGTTCGGTAATTTTGTTATTACTTTTCTGCAGCATATATTACATATGTAACAATTCTTTAACAAAATTTAAACCCTAATCTATTAATATAGGAGTTCGCGATCCTGACAACTGGCAAACGGAATGCCAAGGACAATATTCTGCGATTTTCATTGAAAAGCATGGGGAAAGTTATAAAATGGGATCCTACTTCTTGTTTTACAATGCTTCTTTACACATAGAAGGTCATATATTTGATTTGATTTTGTTGTACAAATTGTTAAAACGAAAACACCCCAAAAGAATCAAGGTCAATCAAACAGTTGAAGAAAATCATATCAGAAACGACACTTGATGACGTGTAAATAAGTCTTTTTAATTTCATATTGATTTCATTTGGTACACTAATAGGGTGTAGTTACAAAATGTAATGTTAACAATCCAATATCAAGAATAGTATGCTGCCCGTTTAAATAAATTGAATTGAGGTATTTTGTGCCTTATATGTCCATTTTTTAAACGGCCTCTTAATGCACCACTACCGAATCGAGTGTACGTTAGCAAGATACGGTGATTTATAAATTAATGCCAGTCATGCATAGGATTTAATCTAACAATTTGAATATAAAAAGATTAATTAATTACTTAATTAATTTGTGTAAATTCATATACAGTCGTATATATATATATTGCAATAAAATTCCAACATAACAGGATCATGCATAAAATTATTTAATCTTCACTTGTACTTTCATGTTTCATAACAATCTTCAGGTGAAAGCTAAATAATTGTAAGTATAGGTTGGTACTTAAGTGCGTAACGTCATTGTACAATTATTAAAAGGAGATCATTGGAAAAAAACGTTAATCGCAATACATTTACAGTTTTTTAGTTCATGTTTAAGCTCGGCTTAAATTTTTCAATGAAATATTTTTCCTTTATTGACCTTTTGATTTAGAACGAAAACAGTTGTTACAATACCGGAATAAAAAGAAAAGGAGCCCTCGTATTCCATTCGTTACGACTTTCCATCCACAACTTCCAGATTTGTCAGCTTTTATACGTGAATGCATGACAGCCTTGCATGTGTCACCCAAAATGAAAGCCCTTTTCCCAGAACCACCACTTTCACATCTTTCGCAGGCCCAAGAACTTGAAGGACATGCTCGTTAAGGCCAAACTAAAATCACATGAAATAGGACAATTTAAGACCTGTCAAAACAAACGATGTCTTGTGTGCAAATTCACTAAATATCCGAATTAATTTACACCGTGATCACATACAGAAAACGGCTGTCCATTTCAACAGCATTGGACATAGCTGGACAGACATGCAGGTTGTCGCCATTGACCAATATAAATCTTGGAATGAGACAAAGCGACAAGCAAAAGAGCGGTTCTGGATGCAAAAAATTAAATCCAGCTTGAATATTAAGACCTGAATTTTTTAGATAATTAAAATTCTTTACGCAGCAGGAAATTTGTGTAAAAATTTAAAAATAGCACATTTCCCAATTGCAGATATAATTTCTTCCGGAATCACAACCACTGTCTTCAATTATTTATTCTGTTAAATATTACTTTTTACTAACGATACATCGCTTGATCTGCCAAAATGTTCTACAAAACCTATATCTAAATTACTAACCTCCATCTTGACAGCTGTTAAAGAGGGCCTTCAAAAATACTGTGATACTTGCTTTTCAAGAAGCGGTGTAAATGAAATGTGGATTTTGAAAAACTCCAAAGATCTACTTGACATCTTAAACTCTAGATCATTATCACACTGTAACAGCATTAAAACTTTCGACTTCTCCACACTTTACACTACTATTCCTCATGAACAACTAAAATCTGGGCTGAAAGGTTTAATTCATAAATGTTTCTCACGTAAGAACGGTGAACGAAGATATAGGTACATTGTTGTAGGTAGAGAACAAGCCTACTTTGTGAAAAATGACTCCGAATCGGAGAAAAAATATACAGAGGAAGAAGTGATTAAAATGTTAGAGTTTCTAATCGACAATATATTTGTCCAGTTTGGAGGACTTGTTTTTCAACAGACTATCGGAATTCCTATGGGCACAAACTGTGCGCCTCTCCTAGCCGATCTGTTTCTTCACTCTTATGAAGCTGAATTCATCGAAGGGCTTCTTCAAAATAAAGATAAAAAACTGGCCCAATCCTTCAATTTTAGCTTTCGTTATATAGATGATATTTTGTCACTAAACAACCCTCGCTTTGGTGATTTTCTTCATTTGATCTATCCGAAAGAGCTCGAAATTAAGGATACCACAGACACTTCTACATCAGCCTCGTTCCTTGACCTTCACTTTGAAATTGACAACAGAGGTAGACTTCAAACTAAGCTGTACGACAAACGCGATGACTTCACCTTTCCAATAGTAAAATTCCATTTTCTTTGTAGCAATATCCCAACAGCGCCGGCATATGGAGTTTACATCTCTCAGCTCATTCGCTATTCAAGAGCCTGTGTTCGATACAGTGACTTCCTTGATAGAGCCCGGTTGCTCACAAATAGGCTACTTCAACAAGGGTATGTTACCCAAAACTTGAAGTCATCTCTCCAGAAGTTTTACGGTCGACATCACCATCTTGTTGACCGCTATGGGATATCTGTTTCCCAGATGACAACAGATCTTTTCCTTTAAAGCTTAATTGTTGTTTCCTATACCGGATTTGACATGTTCAACACGGCAGGTGTCTTATAAGAAGCAGGAGATGCTAACTCTACCGGTGCACCTGATCTCACCCATGGTTTTTTATTGGGTCAGTGTTGTTCATCTTTGTGTGTGTGTGTGTCTTCATTTTTCTTTTCTGTGCCGTACACATGTTGTGTCTCTGGTTTTTTTTCCTTTTTTTTGTTTCTGGTGTTGCCATTGTCCTTGGATTGTTCGCTTTTGGATTGACGGTTCGGTTCTCACTTACTTTTCGATATACAGTAACTGACAAAAGTTTTTTTTCTTTATCTCCCTCAGGGCATTCATCTCGTATTACATTTGTGATAACCAGCATCCAGAATGTAGCTGTGAATATTTTGCCTTGACTTTTTCGTACATAGTTTTGTTTGATTTTTTTTAAAATTTTTATTGTGTTTTGAAAAAGGCCCGGATAAGGGCTGAAATATTAACTGAATTATTTGTGTACTGTTCACTTTCGTCTATTGTTTGTTATATTCTTCTCACAAAGTGTGTATCCTGTCGGATCCAGTACGTCGGGAATTTTGGTGTTGTTGCTTTATATATATATATATATATAAAACAAAGCAAAAAACACCCAAAATCCCTATTGTGCAAGATCTAAACAGATACACTCAATGTGGTTAATTTATACACTTTCAGTATGAACAATGTGAATAGCACTAGTATAAATACTGTTTATATTTCAACTATATCCGAGTCTTTTTCAAAAAATATAATAAAACAATAAAGTATTTACAAACAAAACTACACAAAATAAAGTTTTGTAGTGTAGTTTTTTTTATAAATAGTTTATTGTTTTAATATATATTTTGTTGTTTTGAAAAAGACTCGGATAGAGTTGAAATATAAACAGTATTTATACTAGTGCTGTTCACATTGTTCATACCGAAAGTTTATATATATAATCTTCTGAGGGGCCCGACGAACCAGGACATCTTACTGAAAACTCTTGATAAGAATTAGCATACAAGTTCCGCAGAGGAATGGTGTATCCGTTAATCATTTCTCACTTCTGGCGCTCTGTTTGCCCCTTACCTTAGACGAATTAATCTAGTCAACGTGGAAACTTGCCCATCTTCCCGGATTTGCGAATATTTACGCTAATGCAGGGCCTAAAAATTAAAATATAACGGTCTATGGTAGGAACCCAACGGGGTTAGAATTAAAGACATGAATATCGAGATTGCCTTCCCACCGAGGAATTTGGCTGTTGTTCGAATGCACAGACATTACAGACAGATTACACTGCTCCCGCCATCTCTGTGCGAGTCCAAAGGGATGTAAAAAAGAGTGAGCCACAAATTTATTTTGACACGTAATATGAGACTTAAGTATATTAATTAACCGAAATTTGAACATGTGTTTGGTGGTCTAGTGGTAGCGTATTTAGACCCTCAACCCTTAGAACCTTGACAGAGGGGGTTTGAATCACACTTGAACAAAAATTTAATATTTAATATTAGAAGACTCAGACTCTGAATCTGAATTGATAAAAACAGATGAAAAATACATCACAGGCAGATGATTCAAGCCAAAATGATTGATTTCATTAATTTATATATATTATATACTGTAACTACTTTGTTGTATATATTTTTATATAATCCTAGGCTGCCTAAGTATGTACTTCGACACACATTGGAAAAGTGATTTAGATTTTGACTATTATATTGAAGATTTGAAGAATCAAAGTATTATTGAAAGACAATGGCTACAACCAAAAATACAGACCGGTATTGAAAGTGAAAACAGAGGTATCTTACTATTAGCAGGAATGGGGTATGGTAAATCGTCTATTATATCAAATATAGTTTGTGCAGATAGAACCTCACCGTGGTATCAACATCGTCAACAAGTGTTGGCCTTTCACATGTGCAGATATGACATTAAACTGTCAACGAAACCCGGGGTCTTCATACGGAATTTAGCAGGAAAAATTATTTCAACTATCCCTCAAATTGGTAATGTTATTCTGTCCGATGATCGAGCTTTAGGGTTTTTACATGGCACTAAATGTGACGAAGACCCATTATCGTGCTTAGAATTTTCAATTCTCAAGCCGTTTCAAAGTTTTTCCACTAACCAAACATACCTTATTATTATTGATGCACTGGACGAGTGTGAAATAACAGGAATTAACAATCTTGTGAGCTTATTTTACAAGAAAATTTCATTTTTTCCGAAATATATCAAATTTCTTTTTACATCCAGGAATATTGAGCATTTAGTTCGTAAATTCATAGATTTATATCGACTGGACCTTGAAACTTTTATACCAGAAAATATAGTAGATATTAGAATCTACATTGAAAAGACAGCAAATTTATCAGATGCAGATATTGTTCAATTGATTCAAGTTTCTGAAAGAAATTTTCTTCATGTTAAACTGTATTTGCAAGATTGTCGGCAACGAGGAATTGAAAACTGTGATAGCATCCCAGAAAGTCTTGACAAAGTGTATATGCTTAATTTTGAAAGGGTTTTTGGCAAAAACGCCGAATTATTTGAGGAATTTCTTCCTATTTTTGAGGTTTTATGTTCATTACAAAGTCCGATTGAGGAAGATAAACTTCTTGATATTGCTGGCCTAATTGAAGATCGGACACAAAGGAAAGCTCTTCGCAATTTAGGAAACCAACTTGGACATTTTGTCAAGAATTCAAATGGGTTTCTGTCTTTGCAACATAAATCACTCAGTGACTTTCTTACCAACTCGTCCAGAAAGCATCTAAATTTTTATGTTAATCAGACGAAGGGCCACAAACGTTTTGCCAACTATTTTCTTAAGTCATTAAACCTCACGAAAACAGACAACCTCATCGAAATTGTGCATCACGTTTCTCTGTCAGGTGAAAAAGAATATGAAAATTTGTTGTTAGAATATTCGAACGAAATGGGACAATACAGAATAGAATCGAACTTTACCTATTTGTATGACGCAGCCAGGCAGATCAATGATTTTAATACCATTAAGCTACTGAACAGGGTAGTAATTCCATCCGTTGATTCAAACAGATCTTCTGAGCAAAATATTTCTATTGCAGCCTTTATTGCTGTTATAAATGGAAATGACGAATCGCTAAAAGCTTTCTTAGAATATGGAGCAAACATTGGTTACAAAAACGTACTTAATGTGTTGCTTCCTTCAAGGTTCCTTCAGGTATGTAAATATGAATTACTTTGTGGATATAATTTACTGCATGTAGCAGCACAAAGAGGATATATGAGGATTGTCAAGTATTTAATATCATTAGAACCTTCCTTATTGTATGATAAAAACAGTATGAACCTTAATCCATTCCAACTCGCCGCAGAACATGGACACACCAACGTGATGAAGTTTATTCTTACATACGACAGTTCCTTCGCAGACCTTCAGTCGTTGCATCATGCGTCAGAAAATGGGCACATTGAAGCAGTTAAAATTCTACTACAATATGTGGAAGACAAATGTTTTCCATGCAATGGTTCTCTACATTGGCGGCGTCCAATCCCCTCTAATTTTAAAGATTATACTGATCAGGGTATTTTACAAACGATTTCTGAGAATATTGCAGCTACAGTAGCAAATGAGTCGCAATCATATGACGACTTTTGGATAATAATGTGCGATACTTCCTTAAACGCGGCAGTACGAAATGGACATTTCGCCGTTGTAAAACTTCTCCTGAACAGAAATTCGGACACATTAAACTGTCAATCATTCGACGGATCTTCGCCCCTGATGACTGCAGTGAAATATAACCATTCAAATATATTCAAGTATTTGTATGAAAACAAAGCTAATGTGTCAATTCAGTGTGAAGGCATATACACATACGATAGGTCAAAACTGTTCATTTCTGATATAAAATCCTTAGAATTAAATCGTTGTCCTAGAAAAGTAAGAGTTGAACATTTACTGGCTTTGTATGATGATATAAATGTAGTAAGATACATGGTCGACAAAGAACATATATCATGGGAACCACGGGATTCATTAGGTCTAACACCATTGCATTATGCGTTTTGTCATAGTAGCTTCAAGTTCATTCACTTTTTTGCGTTTCTCGATACAATTCGACTTAATTTTACGTTACCGTCACTAAATGGTTCAACACCTTTCCATTCAGCAGCAAGTTGTAAATCATTTATGCTACATCGCTATTTTAAAATGATGGTTGATGTGAATAGAAGATATATAATACCAAACGTTCTTGACAACAAGGGAAGCAGTATATTACATTATGGAATGAATGCATCTATAAACGCTGATGATTTGCTTAAAATAGACAGCAGTGGTAAAGATGACTTTACTTATTCCTTATTTGAAGTTGTTCTACTTTCAGGTCATGATATTAATCACATAGATGACTATAAACGAAATTTTCTTCACTATGCTGCACAAAGTGGAAACTATTGGGCCTTTTTGTCGTCAATTAGTATTGACAATGTAAACATAAAGATGCTTCTGAAACAGGAAGATATAAATAAACGAACGCCGTTGGAGGTAGCGTTTGATGTTCTACCAAAGCGTGGAGAGTTTGAACATGTTAAAATTCCGCACAACTGTAGCTTTAACGAAGTATTTTTGAAGATATGCAAGGCCAATTTTTCAGTACTCCTGTCTCCTCATGAATATTTCATATTTAGTGTATCACAGTATCTGTACTCTAACAATTTGTTTTCTGGATACAACTTTACAGAACTTTTAGCTGTTGCTATTTCAAAATCAAGGATATACCCTATTCTTATATTAAAAGATTATGGTAACAGACATTTTGTCACCACAATTTCAAACTCTACTGCTATACCACGTCTTATTTCACAATCCGACATTCCATTTCTGAGTGAACTTATCCTGCAAATCGATAATTCGTTGCACTGTGATGGAAGTGAGAGTCCTCTTCACATTATTCTGCAAAATGACAGAAAAATTCGGTGGGAATTTTCATCTTTTAGTTTTCTAGAGCCCCTATTTAAGATTTATACCACAAATTACTTAAATAATTGTTTCGATAAAGATGGTTACAATATCCTCCATAGATCTGTAATGGGAGGAAATCGGGAATTATATTTGTATTTGCTCAAAAGGGGAATGAATATATGGCAACATTCTAAAAATAACGAAAATCTCTTGGAAGTGGGTATATTGAATGCCCCGTACATGACAAACGACTCCATTCCATCATATTATAGCTACAGTTCAAGATTTCATGTTTTGCAGTATGTTTTTGAAGAGGGGGAGGCGTTGTATTATGAACAAATACGTATGAATTATGATGAAACTTTAGTGTCGGTTTTATCGGAAATGGTCACTTCAATCTCGTTTAACAGTACTCAGCTTCAAAATAAACTATGTAAATTAAAGAAAATGGATTTAGGATTTATACATATAGCAGCAGCCAAAGGGTTATTTCTATTTTTACTGAAAGTAAAGGAAATTTACGGAGTGGAGATACTGAAATGCGAAGATTACTATCAGATTACTCCAATATATTTAGCATACGTTTACAATCAAACAAATGTTGTAGACTGGATGAACAAATTGAAAATTTATATTAAAAAACCATTCAAACCTGTTGAGAAGATACTTTTGTACAATTTCATTGAGAACTATACATCAAAATTAAAATTTGATTGGATATGTCGTTTAAGGTATAGACATAAGTATTTCACATTGGGAATAAGACAGATGTATAAATGTTCTCGTAGAAAACAACATCGTATTGTCCTTTTTTCTAATTTCAATAAATTGAGCAGCTTCAGCATGTTATATTTACAAACAAATATTTCTAATGTGCAGTCTTTTATCCGAAGTACTTTTTCTCAATATAATATTGCCCACAACTGTCATATAAAGAGGTATCAAGACCTTGGATATTTTATGTTGCGGCTTTACATGCTTTTTGGATTTGATGATAAAGAATTTCTGTATCAGTTCTTTCTTGAAGCACTCGAAGTGCAGTCTACAACAACTTTACTGTACACTACTAGTCTCAATGAAATGTTTTATCTGGTTTTTAGTGACAGCTTTAATCACCTAAAACAGTTAAAAATGAATTCAGATTTGCATAGTTTTTGGCTTCATGATAGGCTTCCAACCGATATCAACTTCTTAAAACGTTTTGCTAAATTTGGTAACCAACAATCAAGAAGGAATCAGATGGTGTTAAACATGTTAAAGCCTAGATGTATTAGCCACTAATACATCTATGGTTGAATACAACCAGAAGTACCAAAGTTTGAAGTCATCAACTATAGATATGTACATAAAGAAAATGTATGACGAAGACTAAAGACTGTGCAATGGATTTTTGGCTTGAGGTGAGGCCAGTTGTTCGTCTGCCCGGAATAAATATATCAGCAGCATTTCTTTCAGCTCTGAAAGCTTCATGAAAAGATAATAGAGATAGAAATTCTTTGAGAGAAACGTTTAAAAACATAACAAATTATCAGATGGAGAAAGAAATGTTTCCTATCGCATATTTCCGACGATTTCTGTACCATGCAATCCAGGAATTGGATCATTCTTTAAAATATGAGTATATAGTTTAAAGTGAAAGTACCCTTGTCAGGCCAATCAATATAAAGTGAAGGTCAAACATCGTATGTATACAAGAGAAAGGCCAAGCAGTGCGACAGAAAGAAAATTCAATTTTCAAAAGGTTTTCCTTAATTCTTTTTAAATACTTTTGACGAAGAATATGTTTGATGCCGTTTTGACTATTTGATAATAGCCTTATTCCGATGGAATTGTGTAGTGGAAAGTTTGTGTTCATGTCACATGAACTCTTCACGGATCTCCTTTGAATACTTGCATCGATGTCATTCTCGGAGTTTTTTCGTGTAAAGGATTACGATACTTGAATATTTGGTATTTTACGCTTCCTTGTATATAGCCATTATTATAGATTCATGTGAAGTACAAGATAGTTTTTTATGGTTTTGAAGATTTATGTGTTTTTATATATGGTATCTATCCTTCAAGTCGTTGATTATCATAGTTCTACTGTCGAAAGGGTAAAACTTTAAAAAGTTCGAGCTTTATAGCGAAAACTTTTATGTTTAATCCTTGAGATAGTAGAACTATGATAATCAACGACTTGGAAATGATAGGTTTTGTTTCTATTATTCTGGAATTAATGACATTTTCATGTGTTTTAGTTGCTACCCCGTCGCGGGCCTCTACAATCAGTACTGTGACGTCACCGGATATGAAATTTACATTGCATGGAAATTAACAAAAGCAAAAGATCATAAATGATTAAAGATAAATAACAATGTATTCTTTGAGTAAATACTTTTTATATTGATTTATACTCGAAATAAAATTATTTAAGGTATATTTTATCTATTTGAAGAAAAGTTCGTAACCTTTTCAATTTCAAATGAAATCGCGCGAGATCAAATTTGCTATAATTCTGGAATTAATGACATTTTCATGTGTTTTAGCTTCTACCCCGTCGCGGGCCTGTACAATCAATACTGTGACGTCACGGATATGAAATTTACATTGCATGGAAATTAACAAAAGCAAATCGATCACAAGTGATTAAAGATAAACAATGTATTCTTTGAGTAAATACTTTTAATATTGATTTATAATCGAAATAAAATTATTTAAGGTATATTTTGCTATTTGTAGAAAAGTTCGTGACCTTTTCAATATCAAATGAAATCGCGCGAGATCAACCTTTCAACATGTTGGAGAACACTTTGATCTACTATTGAATGAAATTGGCGAGAACAGCAAAAGAATTAGAGAAAATATAATACAATACAGTTTGTTAGAGACCCAATATGGTATATACACGGTCAGTTAATTTCAAATCGGTCGATAACGTTACAGGAATTTAAGAGAGGTTAGTCATATTGTAATCCTTGAGGTAGGGATACTCCACGTAATCATCTGTACCTTTGTTTGTTGTTAGAAATTTAAAAAATATTGCTCAAAATATTATTTTCTCCAAATTACCTTTAAAAAGGTAGCTAAAAGAACAAACCCCAAATTGTCTAGGAAAGATACATCCCTTAAAATAATATATATTTCTTCATTACATATGCCAATATTAACCCCTAAAAATACTATGGATTTTTTTTCAACCCACGAAATAACTAAATGAAATTGGAACCCCAAAAATAGTATACCACCCTTGTTTAGATTACACCCTATCTTTGCAATATCCTATCTCTTGTATATTCCTAAAACGTTCATTGGTTTAAAGATGTTACGTGTTGACACTCTTGATTCCATATCGGGTGGGGGAGGCATATACGGGTTCGGTGGCAGCCATTACAAGACATCACCGAAGAAACGTCGGTACCATTAAAGGAGTTTCCAAAAGTTTTCTTCCCATGGTAACTTCATTATCGGTAGGATATCACTATAAAATAATATGGTAAGGACCTAATGTTGTATATGCAGTCAAAAGATCCATGTAGAAACCTTTATGTTTTACATGAAAAATTAAAGTGAGAACAATTAACTAAAAACTAATATCAGCTAAGAACAGAGCTTTGTTTGAGGAAGATACTCCTTAGTTTAAAAACATAATTTTTTAATTTAAAATATTGCAAGTAAATTCTTCTTGTTTTGTACCACCATTGAACACTGGGGTTTATAGTTTCGGGAACTTACAGTTGACCAGCAGAGGCATAGAGCAGGTGGTAAAAACTAGCTGATCTATAACAGTTTTTGAAAATCTGATATAGTTAAGTATTACAGCACTTATATTATAACTGATTACGAACATGAAGCAGAATGTGAAAGGATTTGGATTACGTACAGTAGTGTTCATCAAATGAAATTGATTTAGATAAAACAGATCAAAGTCCAACCCTTGTATTTTTATGCTCCCGCGACGATAAGTCGGGGGGCATATTGTTTTACCCCTGTCCGTCCGTCCGTCTTCCGTCCGTCCTTCCGTCCGTCCGTCCGAGGGGGTACATGGTTTGTCCGCGCAACTCCCCCTACAGTTTTTATGCTAGAAAGTTTTTATTTTGCAGATCATTTGTACATATATTGAAGATGTGCATGTGATAAGGATTTTGATTTTGGTGCATTTTTGCCAGAAGTATACATTGTTGAACTTAGTCATTTTAGGGATTTTTCATAGAGGGTACATAGTTTGTCCGCGCAACTCCTCCTACAGTTTTAATGCTAGGAAGTTTATATTTTGCAGATCATTTGTACCTATATTGAAAATGTGCATGTGGTAAGGATTTTCATTTTGGTTAATTTTTGTCAAAAATATACATTGTTGAACTTAGTCATTTTTTAGTTATTTTGTGATAGAGGGTACATAGTTTGTCCGCACAACTTCTCTTACAGTTTTGATGCTAGGAAGTTTTTATTTTGCAGATGTTTTGTACCTATATTGAAGATGTGCGTGTGGTAAGGATTTTGATTTAGGTTCATTTTTGTGAAAATTATACATTGTTGAACTTTTTTTTGTAATGAATTTTATTGGCAAGAATTATCATAAACAATTTTTACATACAGATATCGATAACCATTTTTATAACATTAGGTAGTATGAAAAAGAGTAAAGAAATGAAAAGCAGACAACTAAAAAAGCTTCAAAGGAACAAAATTTGAAATGAAGCATTCTGACGTCAGGCCATTTTAATTTTTTTTTGTTTTTGAATACTCCGATAACACATTGGGGATTAATTAAAGAAGGAGAAAAATAATAATAATAGTAAGAATAAAATAAATGCATAAAGAACACAAATAGGATGCTTCACACTCCATTCATAACATGTACGTACTAAACAATATAATTACATATTAATATAAAAAAGCTGTGCACACTATAATCCACAGTCCATTCGTGATGTGCACAACACAAATATATATATAGTATATATATATATATATATATATATATACATACAAAAAATTGTTTTCCCTACCATACCTGTACCTTACACGCACCACACAGAACATTCCTATCAATTGTGTTTATGCATTACTTTAAAAGTTAGCGTTTAAATAATTTTATGTAATATAGATTTCCAGGGGCTCCAGCAGATATTTGCCTCTTCTAATGATTTTCTATTGAGATATGTATTTTTTTCGACTAGTAAATTTTCCCTTAAATAGTTTTTTAAAGCAATAAAATTTACATTTTCTTGGCGAAGTTTTGTTCTATATATATATAATTTTGTAATTATTAAAATCAAATTTCTTACATAATTCATGTCTCATTTTTTCAGTATTCCAAACAGAACAATGATTTCATTTAAAGGTAATTCTATTTCAGTGTTTTCAAATATCCATGACTTCAGATCATCCCAGAGTTTTTCTATTTTCTGACATGACCAAAAGATGTGTTCAGTGGTCTCAATCTCTTGCAAGCAAAACATACATTTATTTGTTGGAGATATTTTAATTTTATGTAGAAAATCATTTGTCCCCAATATTCTGTGATTTATGCGAAATTGAAACCACTGTAATTTTGAGTTTTTTGTTATATTGAAGGGAAGGACATGAATGTTTTTCCAATTGAGGTCATTGTTGAGTATTTGGGACCAGTGAGACTCGCACTTCATTTCTAAAATTGAATTATTTAAAACATTGTACATGTCTTTTGAACCCTTGTAAGATTTTAAAAATATTGTGATTCTATTAGGTAATAGTGGTCCATGTATCTTACTAAAATCATTCACTGTAATGTTTAATGATTTAAAATATGACTTAACTGATTGTATTAAGCATTGATATGTAAGAAAATTTGTTTTGATATTATATCTTTCACAGAAATCTGTAAACATTAAAAAATTTCCTGATGAATCAACCAAATCGTCTACAAGCCACACCCCATTTAACGCCCAGTTTTTGTAAAACACTGTTTTGTGGTCTATTTTAATATTATTATTATTCCAGAGACAACAAGAATTTGGATTATGTTTATCTTGAAATGTAGACTTTGCTAGAAGATCATTCCATGCTTCAAATACTTCCTGCCAAAAGATATTTTTCAATTTGTGAACAGGACCAATAAGAGATATTTTATTCAAATCAAGTTTTTCTGTAAATGTTAGTAGTTTTGAAAGTTTCGTTTCACATTTAAGAAATCTTCTAATCCAAGTTAGTTTTAGTGCTTTGATATAAGCAGGAATATTAATCATTTTGAGTCCCCCTAAACAGTAGGGTTGTGAAAGAGTTTCTCTTTTCACTTTATCTGGTTTATTATTCCATATAAATTCAAACAATTTTGCATTTAATTGATGGATAATTTTAGAGTTTGGGTTAGGTAAAGTTAAAAATAAATGATTTAGTTTGGATATTATTATAGTTTTAATAAAAGTGATGTTTCCAATAGGAGATAGTATATGATTTGCCCATATCTTTAGTGTATTATGTATTTCTTTCAATTTAGAAGAATAGTTTAAATATTCCATTTCACTTAAGTTAACAGAAAATTCAATTCCCAATAAAGTAAATCTGCTGGAAACCCATTCCAATCCCTACTTTGCACATATTGTATTTTGACTGTATCTATTTTTCCCAATCCACACAATTTTAGTTTTTTTCTAAATTAATATTCAGGCCTGACATGTCAGCATACCTTTGCAGAGTACTGAGGGATGCGTCTAATGAATCTGATGATCCATCAAGAATTAAAGATGTGTCATCAGCATATTGTGAGATAAGATAATCTGAATCATCAATTGTTATACCTTTAATATATTTATTATTGCGAACCATAATTCCTAGTACTAGTATTTCGGCACATAAAAGAAAAATGTATGGTGATAAAGGGTCTCCTTGTCTACATCCCCGTTGTACTTCAAAAAAGTCAGAAAGAAAGCAGTTTTGGGTAACTGCTGATTTAATATTAGTGTAAAAGGTTTTTACCCAATGTTTAATTGAAATCCCAAAATTAAAATAGTCAAGAACTTTATCAATAAATTTCCACGATATTGAATCAAAAGCCTTTTCAAAATCAATGAGGAGAAGAATGCCTGGAATGTCTTGATCTTCAGTATATTTCAGTATATCATATATTAGTCTGGTATTTTCCCCAATATAACGACCAGGAATGAAACCGGTTTGGTCACTGTTAATTATGTTGGGGAGGACAGATTTTATTCGTTCTGCAATACAACTAGATGCTAATGTATAAACCGTATTGAGGAGACTAATAGGACGCCATATTTTGAGAAATTGTCTTGGTTAATCACCTTTAGGAATACATGTTATAATTCCCTGTTTTTGTGTAATTGACATTTCACCATTTTGAAAACCAAAATTAACAGATCGAAGTACAAATTTACCAATATCTATCCAAAAAATTTTTAAAAACTCACTTGTATAACCATCTGATCATGGACTTTTCCCCGTTTGCATTCTCTTAATAGCACTTGTTAATTCTGAAAAAGAAATTTCCCCTTCCAATGTTTCTTTCTGTGTATCATTTAACTTAGGAATATCATGAAAAGGAACATCTCTAATGAGATCAATATCATTTAGACTTTCTTTTTTAGTATACAGGTTTTGATAAAAACTTTTTGCCTCACTAAGAATTTGATCTTGATCTGTGATCACTTCCCCAGTAGAGCTTACAAGTTTTGGTATCGTTTTATTTACAAAATTTTTTGCTTCAAGGCTTAGAAAGAATTTTGTTGGTTTTTCCCACTCTTCGGCCCATTGTGTTTTTGATCTAACATACTGTCCCTTCATTTTCTCTTGACGTAATATTTTTAGTTCAGATCTCTTCATCTCTAGATGTTCTACATTGTCAATAATATTTACTTCTAACTGCCTTATGTCTTCGATTAAACATTTTTCCTGTTTATTTTTTTCTTTTTTACGATAACTTGCATATGAAATTGACTTTCCCCTAATATCTAATAGTAAAGTTTCTAAAAAACATTGATCATCAATAGTAAATTGAATCTCATTGTTGTCCAATTCATTCAAATTTTCTCTGTTATATACCAGTAGAGCATATTGTTCTTTTATTTGTTTTATAGTTTTTTTTTACTAATTTTACATATTCTGGATCATATAAAAGAGAATTATTGAATTTCCAAAGACCTTTTCCAATTTTGAATTCTTGAAGTTTAAACTGAAGCAGTACTGGGGAGTGATCCGATCTATAACTTGCTAAAATTTTTACATCTTGAATAAAATGATTAAAATTTTGTGAAATTAAATAAAAATCGAGTTGGGCCTGCTTAATGGGATTACTTTTCCTCCATGTAAAGCGCTTTAGATTTGGATTTAGTTCTCTAAAAGGATCAATAAGATTATATTCTCTTTAAGGTCCAACAGCTTTTCTTTCGATTTTGGGTTATTAACATTGCAATAATTTGAAGTATCTAGAGACTGATTTTGTACCAAATTAAAATATCCAGTTATCAGAATAGTCTGATTGTCAAAATTTTCTATATAACTTCAGTTACTTTAGTGAAGAATTCTGGTGAATCTTGATTGGGACCATAAAGATTGATAATAGATGTTCTTTTTCCTTCAATTTCAATATCTATACATAGTAAATTACCATTATTATCCTTCATTGTTCTATGTATTTTATACTCAAAATTATTAGTGAATAAAAGAGCTACCCCCTTTGATTTAATGAAAAGGAATTAAAAATGCATTCTCCTCCCCATTCTCTTTTAATGATCGGCTCATCTTTTTCAGTAAAATGTGTATCTTGAAGACAGTAAATATTACATGACTTGGATTTCAGATAATCAAACACATCCCTCCGCTTTTCTGGTGAATTCAAACCTTGACGGTTGTAAGACACTATTTGTAGAATATTGCTAGTCATTTAAAAAAAACTTAGTGAAAAAAAATATAAGTAAATAAACACGGCTATATATATATTAAACAAAATATAAATTTAATGTCTTACAACTGCCTTTAAATAAATACTGCTTTTTGTTATAACCAAAATATACCTTAAACCATGACAATATTTGATGACTATACTCTGCCAATACCTTTTCTATAATAAAATAAAAATCAAAATACAAACAATGAAACATGGTAGTAAATACCAATTCTAAAAAAACCAAATGATAATTATCAACTAACTGGGAAATATCCACTCAATGTTCAAAAAATGTACTGGAAAGTAAACAAGTCAGACTAATTTTGATAACACTTGTTTTATAAATAGAACAAATTATAATGAGCTGTTGACAATACACACACAGGGTAAAAAAACAAGATCACATTGTATACTGCATAAAGATTAGTCCCATGTACTTAGTACATGAACACACTGCCATATATTATTTATTACTGCTCACATGCAATGTAGGTCATAAAATGAAATATACATGGACATCTTACTATTGGGGCTTAGGGGAATACTCATAAGGGTGGACGTGAATGCTATGAGGCAATATTGTGAAGTGAAGATATCATGTGTAATTGCGGAGCAATAGAGCTAAAATACCAGACTTAACCGAAGTCGCTCAACTGTTAAATGCAGGTCATGGACACCTAATAGTTGGTGCTTTATGTAGTACTCATTAAGATGAATATCATAATGCCATATCATAAATATATCAAGTATATAGTTGATGAAGAATGGATCTAAATGCAAAATTTAACCAAAGTCACTCAACCATGAAATGTAGGTAATGGACATATAATTGTTGATGCTTCAGGTAGTACTCATGAAGGTGAAAGCTTTGATGAAATATCATACAGATATTATGTATAGTTGTTTAGAAATGAACCTAAATGCAAAATTTAACCAAAGTCACTCAACCATGAAATGTAGGTCATCAACACTTAATTGTTGGTGCTTTGGGTAGTTCTCATAGAGGTGAATATTATGAGGCAATATTACAAAGTTAACTTGTATAGTTCCTGAGAAATATACCTAAATGCAAAATTTAACCCAAGTCGCTCAAGTGTGAAATGTAGGTCATAGACACCTAATTATTAGTGCTTTGAGTTGTGCTCATTAAGATGAATGTTATGATGCATTATCATAATGGTAACATGTATTGTTCATGAGAAATGGACATAAATGCAAAATTTAACCAAAGTCACTCATGTGTGAAATGTAGGTCATGGACACCCAATTGGTAGTGTTTTGAGTAGTACTCATTAAGGTGACTGTTATGATGCAATATCAAAATGGTATAATGTATAGTTGATGAAAAATTGACTTAAACTCAAAATTAAACCGCAGTCACTCAAGTATGAAATGTAGGTCATGGACACCTAATTATTTGTGCTTTGTGTACTACTCATCGAGTTAAATATTATGATGCAATTTAATAATGGTATCATGTACAATTGATGAAAAATAGACCTAAACGCAAAATTTAACCAAAGTCACTCAACCATGAAATGTAGGTCATGGACACCTAATTTTTAGTGCATTGGGTAGTACTCATAAAGGTAAATGTTATGATTCAATATCATAAAGATATCACTTCAGGTTACTAAACTATGGACCTAAATGCAAAAAAGGGGGGCTGTTACTGTGAAAAACATGTTGAACATTCCGACATCACAATATATACATAGCTGCTAGCATAGTGGTTAACTAACCTCTGAAGTTTGGTTACAATGGGAACAAAATTGTTGAACTTAGTCATTTTTTGGTGATTTAGTAATAGAGGGCACATTGTTTGTCCGCGCAACTCCTTCTACAGTTTTGATTCTAGGTAGTTTTTATTTTGCAAATCTCTTTTACCTATATAGAAGATGTGCATGTGGTAAGAATTTTGATTTTGGTTGATTTTTGTTTAAATTATACATTGTAGAACTTGGTCATTTATTGGGTGAATTGTTAATAGAGGGTACACAGATTGTCCACACAACTCATCCTACAGTTTTGATGCTAGGAAGCATTTATTTTGCAGTTGATTTATACCTACCGGTATATTGAAGATGTGCATGTGGTATGTATTTTGATTTTGGTTCATTTTTTTTTTCAAAAATATACATTGTTCAACTTTTAAGTAATAGAGGGTACATAGTTTGTCTGTGCAACCTAGAATAACGTGTCTAGCGGGGGCATCATATGTGTCTTACAGATACAAATATTACTAAAAAATCCCAGTTTGATTCAACCTTGCGCGGGGGGATGTCATCCTCTAGTTTTATATTAAAATACAGGCAGGCATGCAAATATTTGATCATTTTAAATTCATTTTCCAGCAAATATACAGTCTATTAGCCGAAATTTATATTTCAAAGTTATGTATCCTGCTGTTGTTCCTGTT
>MJUU01019493.1:51144-70562 GCA_002080025.1 Modiolus philippinarum
TAGTTTAACATTGGCCCTATGGGAAATTCACATTTTCATCTTCTCCTCTGAAACCACTGAAGCAAATTCAACCAAACTTTACAGGAATGATGTATGGAAGGTCCCTTACAAAGACTGCTCATTTCGTTCCGATCCGATAAAAAAAAATGGCCGCAAACGCAGAACTTAGGTTTAACATTGGACCCTATGGGAAAATTCACATTTTCTTCTTCTCCTCTGAAACCACTGTCCTTTACAAAGTTTGCTCATTTTATTCTGATTTGACAAAAAACATGGCTGCCAGCACGGAACATAGTTTAACATTGGCCCTAAGGGAAATTTCTATTTTCATCTTCTCCTCTGAAACCACTGAAGCAAATTCAACCAAACTTTACAGGAATGATGTACAATCCTTTACAAAGATCGCTCGTTTCGTTCCGATGCAACAAAAAACATGGCCACCAGGCCGTTACTTAGGTTTAACATTTGAACCTATGCAAAATAAATCATTTCATCTTTTTATCCAAAGCCACTGAAGCAAATTCAACCAGACTTTACAGCAATGTTGTACGGAAATGGTCCTTTATAATGATTGCTCATTTTGGTAGGATCTGACTAAAAACATTATCTCAAGCATGGAACATGGTTTTAACATTTGATCCTAAGAGAAAGTCACATTTTGATGATCTTCTCTGAAACCACTCAAGCTAATTCAACCGAACTATAGCTTAACATTAGACCCTAATAGAAGAAACATCATTTTCAAGCATTTGTCAGGTGAGCGATTCTCTGAGCCTCTAGTTTTGAAGAGATATGGATGCATTTCTTTTCCTGTTTGTTTTTAAAACGTGTTCTAATAAAAGAATAATACTGATCTGAACCATTTCAAATTAAGATGCCAAAAGGACCCACCGGTTTCAGAAAAAGGAGCACAGAGTAGAAGTTGGTTTTTCTATTAGATCATTTGACCTGTCAGTCCGTATGTCGGTGTTTATTTTTCCGTCCGTCTTTCAATTTTTAAAAAGTCTTCCGCTCTGAAACCATTTAGATAATTTTTAGCAAGCATAGTCTGAGGAATTACCCGGGTATTTTGTTTTAGAAATGTGTCCAAGGGCCAAATACTATAGGGCCGTGCATACCTTTAAATATGGGTACATTTCGATTTTATTTCGGGGGGGGGGGGGGGGTCAAATACTTTTATATTTTAAAAACTATGGGGATAAAACGGTCAGCATTATTAGAATAACATACCATGCAATGTTGAAGAAAATCAGATAACTCATTTTGGAGTTATCATCCTATTCTATGGAATGTTTCACAAAATTTAATTTATATTATTTTCCAAAGCATCTTTTACAAATAGGGGTCATGCAAAAATGCATATCATGTTCTGCGTACCTAGAAATTCTAAGTTAGCCTAAATAACCATATAAAAGATCTTTTCTGATCCATTTGAAAATAAACTTTGTCACAATAGTCCTTGAATGGTTCCCTTTAAATAGTATATTTGACAGGTCCGTGTCTAAGTCAAACAAGGAACATTGTTCTATATTGAACCCTACGGAAAACATATGAGAAGGCATCATTCGAAACTACTTGCCCAGTTAGAATCAAACTTGTTCAAAACTGTCCTTTTGAAAACTAAATCCGAAAGTCCACATAAATCCAAAATGGCTGTCAGCGAGAATCATCAATATTGGACACTTTGGAAAATCATTCTATGATCACTTATAAAGTGAAGGAGCCAATTTATCATCAATGTAATTGTATTGTATTTGTGAGAAGATTTTTATAAGTTGCAATAAATAACAAAATACCGAACGTACTGTAAATTTAGTTTCTGAATAACTTGTGTCTGATTCCCTTTGCATTTTGTGAGCAAATCAAAGCCAATCGGAACCAACTTGGTTACATTAGCCTTTGGATGGTCACCTTTAAAATGTATCCGGCAAGTCGACACGTAATCCCATATGTCAACCGTGGGGAACTTAAATATTTCACATTGAACCCTTCACGGACAGTGTACATGTATTAATTAAACTGGAAGCAAAAATATTTATGGGATGCTGACAGTTATGTTTCTTTTGGTGCCGACCTATAATACACAGGCGTCCGATGAGTTTAGATTATTCCTTCGTTCGTATGAAGTCACGTTAGTTCAAAAGGGCTAAAATAGTACCCGAACACTTTATTTCATTCTCAGTTGCATAAATAACAGACTTAAAGCAAAGATATCGGACATTAAGCAAAATTGTCATTCTCAGTTGCACAAATAACGGACTAAAAGCAAAGATATCGGACATTAAGCAAAATTGTCGGACAAAAAGCGACGAACAAAAAGCAAATCGGACAAAAAGCGTCGGACTAAACGCAAAAGTTTCGGGCATCAAGCAAAATTGTCGGACAAAAAGCAATATCGGACAAGAAGCAAATTTCGGACAAAAAGCACTGTATCAATCGTTTGAAATCAAACTGTTAGAACAACTTTAGCGACATAATTCTTCTTTGATACTGAGTGAACGTTCGTTCATATATTGCAAACATAACAATGCAATAATTAGATAGGCGATAAATCTTTTGATCTCTTGATTACATAAATGTCTCAACAATGGTTTAAGTAAGAGAAACAATGACCAAGAGTGAATTCATGATAAACAATCCACTCGTCTCCGGCTCTTTTTTTATGGATTCAGTTTGGCCATTGTATCTCTTCTACTTAATTTAAGGATCTGTCATTCCAAGAGAAACAATATTTACTTCGGCTAAAGCCTCGGTAAATATTATTTCTCTTTGAATGATAGATCCTTATATTGACTTCAATGGAAGTCATTAATTGTATAATGATGTTTTGGGCACTTTGGGCATATTTAAGTATGTTTTCAAAGGAATTAATAGATTATGTTTTTTCAACATCGTATAGTACAGAATAGCTACGTCAAAAATTTTGGCGAGAATGTAGTGTTAACTCTTTCCCCATTTCATGTACTTTTATCTGTTTTTTGAATTGTGGTCTTGGCGTACTTTTTCAACCTAAAGAAATCCTCATAAATAGCTGTTACGATATCAAGATAACCTATCCGGTATTCTCCTATTTTGTATAACCTTTGCAAGCAACATCAGTGATGTTTATCACTTTGAGTGCACGCTAACTCGGGTATTTAACACAAAATATGCGAGAATTTTTAAGCATGTCATAAAAAGTTGTTCATAGCCTAAATTGATGCAAAACATGTTTGTATGTTGAATTTCAGGTAAAGATTGAAGTTTTAGCCACAGCTGGTGCCACAGTTTTGGCCAAAAACAGCCGTTAAGTAATACTTCGGTACTTTGACAATGAAATGCCACTTTTAGGCCATTTTCATTATTTTGTGCATAATTAGAAGGGTTAACTGCGTAAAATAGTTTGAAAACGTCAAATGTAGGCTGATTTTACACAGGAATGTGTCATTGTTTTGAATATATCTTCAATGTTTACAAATTTCAATGACATGTCTGTGGTGTCTCGAACAAAAGCGACAACTGTGACTGAGGTGCCTTATTTAAAAAATCTGTCTGATTTATATACAATATTTTTAAAGCAGAAATGGTGTTTATATATGCAGTTTGATTTGAACATGAGCCTCAGAAATAAGAAATATCATGCTGTTCCTCTTCTAAATAGTGTAAAATCGTCATTTTAGGGTCCACATTGCCAAAACAAAGCCAAGTCAAACTTTTATCATCTGATTTTGGGACAACATTTTGATTTGCCACACTTTTCATAAATTTGCATTTATTTTGTTAATATATTTTCTTTATATACTTAGTATTATATGTTAAATCACCCGAAGGAAAATAAATGCACCAGGGTGGATTTTCACTAGTTGTAATACTTCCATTGTACCTATTCATATCGGGCCTTTCGGCTAACTTACAAACCTAATATTCTTCAGAAGCCCAAAAAATAAACAAAGTAAGAGAGAACCAAACCGTCAATCCAAAACGAACAAATGTAACAATGTATTTATTCCGGCAGTGTATTCCTTCCTTTTGAATAAAATGCACTAGGGTAAAATATCCAGAACATCTAACTGACCAATCACAATGGAGTACTGACCGTGACGGAATAAACACCAAGGTAGAAATACAATAGGTTGTTTATATACCCGGAAATTCTACACGCCGGAAAGAAAGTACGCTTACACATATCCAAGGACAATGGCACCATCGGGAAAAATAGAGACACAACCCCGGGGACACAACACGAGTAAAACTGGTTTCCCCCTGTTTTCTTGACCTTTTTGCATCAATTTCTGCATTTAAAATGCTATTTGTATGACCACAACCAAAGTAAGGACCATTTCAAGTGCACAAATTATCTCAGAAGCACCTTCTCAAATTGGGGGAGGGTGACATTTTGTAGCATAATTTCATAATTTTAAAGGCAGCTTTGAACATTTGCAGCTTTATTTTGATTAAGAAATACTCTAAAGGCTTAATATCAAATATGGATTGAGATTCATTACATAAAAGAAGTATATTTGGTTTCGTGTCCATGTTTAACATCTATGATTGATTCTGCTTAATCAAAGCACTGAAAACATTAAACCTGTGACTTTTTGAATAGTGATGGAAAGGGGGAAATTGCGAAAAGGGTGTTATTTTCTGTATACAATTTTGAAATTAACTAAAAAACATGATAAAAGTGCAGCAATTACACTAGGGGTTGTTTTAATACCATGTTAAGGTGTCAAACCACAAATTCAGCCAATCAGAGCTTAGAACATATAAGAAATTGGCCCTTTCAGAATCTAATTATAACTTTGAATTCTTGTACCTTTAAAAATAAATGTCAGAATGAAATAAATGATACACCTGTTCGAACATTGATGTATCAGGCTTATTTTGAGACCAAGGTTAAATGACTAGAATATGATCCTTTGAATACTTATCAAATGGGTTTTCCAGCTTACTACATGTATGTGGTTGTAATCGTGTATATTTATAGATAGGGTTTTTCCAACCTTCGGAAATCTCTTGGAAGGCTTTATTTTGATATGATGTTGACGAGATATGCACCTTTTCGGAAAATACTGTAAACGTATTAACTTTTGCGGTGTACTAGTTTTCGCTAATTTTTGGAACGCGAAAAATAGTACCCGTGAAAATAAGTTTTTGTGTAAAAAAGCCTTTTTAAAATAGAAAACAGTGAAAATTGATACCTGCAAATATGTCGATCTTTTATATAAACCGCGAAAATAAGCATCCGTGTAAATTAATACGTTTACAGTATACGGTTTCAAACAGGTTAAACTTAAGATAAATTGTCCAGACAGATTTAAATATGGGGAAATTCAGTTAAAAATGTTAAAGAAATGAATTGGTCGTTTAATTCTAACCTTAAAGTAAGTTTTCAAAGCAACTAATTGATTGCGATTTTTCAACATCATGTAGTTGAAAAGATTAGTCCATGGGCTGGAATAACCCCCGTGCACCCCCCCCCCCCCCCCAAACTTATGAACCCAACCTACATTTTCAAGCTTTAATAAGGTAGATAGAAAGTAATATTCATATCCATGAGATTTTGTTGTAAGTCGGCACAATGGAAGAACCAATCCTACTTACCCGAAATCTGTAATAAAAAGTACGGGTCACCATGCTTGCTTTTTCTAGAATTGAGATCAAAGTTTGCTTATTTTTAGCCATTTTTTCACCATAATTTACATAGAATGCACGGGGAAAATATGAAAAGGCAATTTTTAGCTGAATGGAAATGAACTTTTTATCCATGAGAATTTGATTTATTTTTGTGAACAGGTAGTTTATGATGTAATTTACTGGTTACAATAATAAAATGTATATGTCACCATGCTTTCCACGGAGATATTTTGCAAAGTTTCCGGATCAAACATTGTTTACGGGAAAAGGGAGTTAATTAGCGGCAAACTAAACGAAATGTGACGTTTCACATTTGTCATTCAATTATGACGTCACAAACGAAAAGCCGTCATATTACTTTTCCGGCACGAAAATCAAACCTACCCCGTATCCGGCTCTTTATTTTTCTAATGCGCGATTGAATTGCGCAGCGCAACAGTGTCTATCTACCTTTACCTCATGGCTGATTTTTTATAGTGTATAAGAAGTTATGGTGCGTTTATTTTGCCCTGTCGTAAAAGGCAGAAGTGGTGCAGAATTTAGAAAATTGGGGCTAAAGGTCAAGACTGAAAATCAGCAGAAAAAACCATTGTTTTGCAAAAAAGGGAACAGCAGCCACATTTTAAAATATTTTAAGTTGTCCTTTTACATAGTTGACATATGAAGCATATCCTAGAAAATAATAGTGCCATCAGACTTATGTAGGCGAGTGACAATTTCCAAAAAGTCGCTTAGTTTTCGACTTTAATGCACCTACCTAACACACAGCTGAATTTTTCACAGTTGTTAGATGAATGTTTGTTGCTTCTTTTTTGCCCGGTCGTAAGAAATTCGTACGGTGCAATTTTTGTAAAAACGCGATTAATCACAGGCACTATTCAATTTCAGAAATCACGGTAATCCGATAAGAATAGTCGCTAAACATCAAAATGCCGATTGTAAGTAAATTTTCAGTATCAGTACATTTCGATATGCATATCTGCACATTCACAAATATATTCTAAATGTCAAATCTTAAATTTTTGTTGGTAGAAATACATACATGTATATTCAAAATTAAGATTTGACAGTCTAAAACATTGACCTCGTAATTTCAGTGAGATGTTGTTTAAAATGACACACTTGCATTTTTAAGGCATACATTAATTATTTCGATTGATATTATTCTTTGGTTTTGTTTGTTTTTTTTCATAAAATGCATTTAATAGAGATTTTGCACATTTTATTCGTAAGCTTCAAATTTGCCCTGAACTTCGACAATTTGGTTCAATGAATAAATCCGTGTTAAGTAGTGTATCCTGATCTTCCAGATGATATCAAGTACATACATGTATATGTTCTTAATGGATTCCTTATTTTTGCCCCTATATAAACAACAAAAACTACGGGGTGTATTGTTTTACCCTAGTCTGACCATCTGCCTCTCCATGTGTTTACTGGGCTGGGTAGATGGTATGTAAGAACAACTCCTTCTCCACTTTTATGCAAGGAAGTATTCATTCTGCATGTCAATTCTTTATCAAAAATGTGCAAAAGGATATGATTTTTAGTTTGGTGTATTTTGATGAAAAGTAAAAGATTATTGAACTTAAGTCACTTTTTGCTTAATTAGTAGTATGGTTTATCTTTTCAACCTCTCTCGCTATTCTTTATCATGCAGGTCATTCAAACATATATAATTAATATGCATGTGATAAATATTTTATATTTGTGTCTCCAATACTTACAATAACTCGGATCTAACATGTATCTTGCGGGGGCATCACATTTGATTTTCAGACAAAATATAATTACCAAGATATCACAAACCTAAATTAATCTTCCGAGAGGCTTTTCATACGTTTCATCATCCAGTCTTAAATGGATTATCAATTCTAATTCTGTTTTTTATTTTTTTATTTTGTTTCTGTTGTGCCAACATTTAGCTATACCTTTCGATTTAGATCGAGTTGCCAGTTGTTTTTTTTTTCTTCATCACCTTTCATGTGGTTTTGATATGGTTTCCAAATGATTTGATTTAATCTGCACTGAAGAGACATAACCTGTCTAAATGGCCATCTGCAGACACTGAATTGAATTAACAGTAAATTGGGTTTTTAAAGATAAAGATAATTTCTCTAAGAAAAAAATTACATTCAATTTAAATAAAGAATAAGTTATTATCTCGTCTGTCGGTAAAGACTAAAGTCTCATTTACTGGATGTGTTGTTTTGTTTGTATGTCAATTGTTCAAACTAGAGTTACTTGCGACCCAGTATTTCAAGTTTAAAATACCCCTGTTTTTATCCTATTTGCACTCGTGACATTTTTCCAACGGAAGTTTGAAGTGTGCAGAGGGTATGTTGCTAGGGACATTCCCAATGTTCCACTGAGAAGGAGGGGCCGATGGGTTTATTTCGTTCTCCGTGATCGGGGATTTTAATTCCCCGTGATTCGTTTTCCATTTTATTAATTTGTCGTGAATCGTTATTAGAACATCGCCGTGAATCGTTCTTGATCAAATTGACAAAATGAATTTCCCGTGAACTGTGATTGGTCCGAATAAATTTTTCGTGATTCGTGATGAGACCCCTCCCATCGGGCCCCTCTGAGAAATATAGGATATCGTAAACGCTGCTATTAAACATAAATTTGCTAGCAAGTCAAATTTCTCCGTTGTTTCGAAACCTGAAAATCCTGCAAATATTTGTAATCATTGTCGTCTAGTACTAGTAATCACGATAAATTAACTGGTCTTAACTAGATCCGAAGTTGTCAATTTTTATGCAATTTCTGCGAACACCAAAAGGAAAAAAAGCAAGGTGTTGACTAAAGATTAGTAATGTTGTATACATGTTTTATACTTAGTAAGCAAGATCAAGGCGTGTTTTCACGTTTATAAACATTCTGAAGAATAGGTAGACGTATTAATACAAAATGAACTGCACCATATCCTTTTTCTCAAATACGGCGTCTACGAATCACATTCTATAATTATGCTGCCGGTTTTCTTCGCAGACACATAAGTGGGTTTATCTTAGAAATTAGATAGATAAAACATCTTTTAAGTCATCACATGAAATAATACCTTCTGATTAAAAAAAAACTTTTGTTTTACTTTTGTTCATAACCTGTTTGAATTTAAGACCTCGCGTCGATAGCTTCAGTAAAGTAAGTGAGAACTGAACCGGCAGTCTCCCTCCTGCATACAAATGTAGCTCTGTCCTTAGCTGATTTTGGCTTTCCTATTTAGATCCTATTGGTAATTTGTTCTCTATCAGCTTTTACAAATATTTCGGTTCATGGATTTCCAAATGTTTTGATTTGATCTGCACTGAAGACGCATAAGTTGTCGATTGCGCATATACAGAATCTAAATTCACAGTAACTTGGGTATTTTCTTATCAAAAGAACGAAAAATCTATGAACAATACTAAGAAACCACACTAGTACGGGACAAAAAAGAAAACTTTGTTATTCATAAATTAGCACATACTATTTAGTCTGAGCAAAGCATTGCAAATGCACAATTTTAACAAAATGTATAAGTTTAATGTACTTTTGGGAATGCTGCAGTCATTTTGTGTAACTAATTTATGATGATCTCAAAAGGTATTTTACAGCTTTGCTCCTCATGTTTTTTTAAATGGAAAATGATATACATTTCGGAGGATGTGCGTTCATTCTCTATATAGCGAGAATACACTCATCCATGGTGTGCACATAATATTGACTAAAAAGATTAGTTCAACTTGATAGCCAGGGTTATTTGTCAAGTTCATACTACCCCAAGCAATACAGTTGCTCATGACACAAGAGCTCAGTACTTGCATAAAAGACCAGAAAATGCGTCTACGAGACACGGGTGTCCCTCTGACAGACTTATATCAGATTAAACCAAAATCGACCATCGTCAAGGTTCATTGCTGTATCACTTATAGTTCTGAACTCATAATTTAACAATTGCCACAATGTTACTCAAAGGTGAAATGTTATTCATTTGAACAAATCATATGGATGCCTCTGGAATACTAGCCAAGATCTTCCAACTTACCAATTTCTTGAAGTGTTACTTATACGTGTATTTTTTAGAACAATATTATACGAAAACTGAATCAGAGTAAAATGTATGCCAAATATGTCAAACTGGGCGTATAGTATCAAAACATAAACGGACATACAGACATATCAACCTGCAGGTTTAGTTGACGGACGGGCAAGGGCAAAACATTATGTTCCCTCCAAGTTCATGGATGGGGATAAAAATTATATTCTTATTAGTTCCCTTCGTTTTGAGAACATATTGAACCTGTTTGTGTCGAAGATGCAATTTGAAACTCAGTATATCCCACTTTCATACTTGGGTTTATCTTATAGTCAATGTACTCCGGTTTAAAAGTTCTTTGTGTAATTCTCAATAAATACATTAAAGGGACAAATTGAAAAAAACAAAGGTCAAGGTCGTTCTAAATATTAATCTTTTCACTACATTTTAAAAATATCAGCTATAGCCGAAATTTACGTTGGTTTTGCGTCATTTTTTACCATTATTTTGTGTTTATTCATAATATAATCGACGAAAACATATCTATTTTATTCATTCGTCGATGTGTTTTGTATCAATCCGAAAAAGTAAAAGATATACTTGAAAATTACCAATGGCTGATATTTCATTTATTCAACTGATTGACCTTTGACCCGGATTTGCACGAAACTGCACCACATTTCACTTTTACGACCGACATATCTGGAAACTACATATTTGGACTAAAACGATAAAACCTTTCCTTATTTCTTCCTCAAATGTGTTTATAATAAACTGTGCAAATATGTAAATTGATATCAGAAAACGGCACTCGCATGTTATAACGACTATTAAACCACTGAGTTTGGGTATAACATTCTTCAGCTAGATCAGGAGTTGCGGATAATCAATATCAACTTGAAAAGAGGAATATTGAATGGTAAGGATGTTCCAATCCTGTGCACTCAGAGATATCGCAGCGAGATATTTTTTGCATTATTACTTCCGATGAACATGAATAAAATCTGAAGATGATCTGCATCATGCATCAATTTTGCTACAGCCTTACTGGTCCTATCGCCAAGTGTTGCACATCATGAAAATGTACAGCTGCATCAAAAGAGAAGCCGTAGAACTAGCGCACTTCCACAACCATCATATATTAACAATGTTATTTTTATTGCCAACGATGAGTATGTATGTTTTATATGCGTGCATTTAAAGAAAATTCTGGGAAAAATTTAATTGCGTAATAACTGGAATCTTGTGGGCACAAATGTTTGCTAATTCAAATATTACAAAAACAAATAAATTAGATCAAACCAATCACAATACATAGGGGTATCAGAATTAGATACGTTATAACGTATTAAATTAGATACGTTATAACAAATTCGAGAATTCGTTTAACAATTAGAATTTGTAATAACGAACTTAATTCGTTAAAACAAATTGTTGGATTCGTTATAACGGATTGTTAAACTATGACATGCCAAAGTCACATAATAGCAAGAATTTTAACAACGTCAAGACACCGCGTTTCTCGTTCGATTTTCTAGTATTCACGCTCAAATACCCCTTAGTCAATCATGATCGAGATAAATAGTGTCTTATTGAAAGCCCAACCCCAACTACGAGGTATCTTGTAGCTTGCATTCGTTGAAAAACAATAATTCCAGCTGCATGAAACCTAGTTACTTGCTTAAAACCCTAAATTTCGATTGACATTGTATGTTTTTTAACCTTCAAATTTCACCAAGATGTTCCCTTATTTAAGCAATTCACGACACGAGGTGAAATATAGTGTCAAAACCGTAAGATCAAGTTTCTTATGGAATTTCACTGTGTAAGCCAGTTAAATTTCCCAGCTTCATCCCAGTGAGACCTTGGTCCTAGTAAGAAGAATGAATCGATTGGAAGGAACGTTTATTCCAACATCTAAATCAATGTTGGAACACCGTGACCCTTTTACCTGACATTCAAACCTTCGGCGGTTTCACGTTGAACTTAAGATATTCCAAATGAGGTATAAAATTAAACAATGTTGTCAGAAATTTTAACAAATTAGGTTTTCTCAATGATTCAGTATTAGGTTAAATGACACCAAATCCCACAAATTATATTATGGATGACTCGTGACTAAAAAACAGACTCTATATACTATTGTTACTTTCAAATTTTGGCAATTATTTTTGTAATTTTCGAAATGTAATCCAGACCACCTGTTTTAAGTGCTCACATCTCACTATTTTATAACGCCAAGTTTTCTTACATTCGACTTGATGAGTGCCCTGTGTTTGTCTGTATGTTGTAGTTGTCCACTAGCTTAAGACACAAGTGCTTTTGTCGGGCAAAGGATGACAGTGATTGTAAGAGCACTTTGCCAGTTTAATTGATGTTTGTTGACAATCCCGCACCCATGACCAAGAAAGACATGGATGTAGCGTTGCTCGACAATTAGCAAAGAATTCCGCTTAAACCGGTGCTAGGGGCCGTCTTGAACTTACTATGAGGTATGAGCAAAGCTCATTGTTGAAGGCCTCATGGTGACTTCAAGGTGAAGAACAACAATAAAAGCGTTGTTCCTTTGCTTGTTTTTTACCATGTATTTGTAGAGACTTTGTCTCATGTGCATTTACTCCATATCCTTTTATTCACCATATATGTTTTTTCAGGGCAAGAACTTCAAATCGTGCTCCTTTGAAACGACATAGTAACGATCGAAAATTAAAATGCCAAATTTCAAACGAATCTCGATCTCAAAAATATGGATTTTGGCAAGAAATTTAGTATTTCGAATGAAAAATCTAGTATTTTGTCGAGATGCATTGTATCCGGGCCGAGATGATCGCATCTTTGCTATCCAAGGGTTACGATCCACTCCTCTCCTCTTCACCCTTCGCAGATCAAGCTAGATTTCTGAAGCCTCAAATCCACAGATTCGATTGGTTGCAGTTGGACTTGGCTGCGTCCAATCAGAATACAGATAATCATATTTTTAATATATAAAATGAGAATAAAACTTTAAATAAAGTGTGCATTGATTTTTTAACTTTGCAAAATTCAAAGGATTTGTAATGTTTCTTTACCTTTAAGGTTTCAATTTCCTTGAATTAAGTTTTTTTTTGAATTTTGACATTATTAGATATCATAAATGATCTTTATTTTTTTTTAATAAATCATACTGAAAATCTTACTTCAAAGGGAGATAATTTTAGACTTGTGTCTCCAAAAATGCGGTTGATCTGCCAAGGGTAAAGAGGAGAGGAACGGATCGTAACCCTTGGCTAGCAAAGGTGAGATGATCGCTATTGGAGATATTATTCCATCATTTCGACAGAGAGAAACTCCATATCTAGACGAGATAACAGTTTACTCATATTTTTTTGTGACTCTTGCTTAAACTACAATTTTGTGAATTCGTAATAACAGATTTTACAATTTGATATCAGAGTTTCAAATTTCAAAATTTGTTTTGTTATAATGAATTTAATTCGTTATAACAATTTCAACAATCTGCTTTAACGAACAAAATTCATTATAACAAATTCCAGAATTCGTTATAACGAATTCAAAAATGTTTTGATAGGTCCTATATGGGATTTCATAAAATATAAAAAGTACGTCCGAAAACAAATGATTTCCCTACTCATAACATCATGGAATTTCATGGAATTTCTAGCTCTCATCTGCGTCATACTATTTTAACATCAGTTTTAGATGTGTGTTGGGCAGGGGTTGGTGCAATTTCCATACAAATGCTGGAAAGCCGGTTTTATTTGGAAATTGCAATATCTATAATTCCGTTGAAAACTAAGGAATACTTATAGTGCTATAGATGTATGGGCTAGGACTGGAAGTTTTACCAAAGTGTCATCATTTGCCGTCTCGATATTCAATTTCATAGAATATTACTTGAAAAGAGCCATCATGTCTGTTTTACTACCTTCATTTTTACTCAAGACTATTGTAGTTGTGTTTCAAACTTTGTATTTGTAGCCCGTCTTGTCTCAATTCATGTGATGTTTAACATAATCAATGAAAGATTCCTTAACATATGGAAAACAAGGATCATTCCAATAGTATACGTTTCTGCTTTTACATAAACACCTTTGTTGATGTTTACAGTTACTTTTGTTGCATTGCGGTTATTATAATTTTTGGTGCTTTCGATATCATGTTGAGTGTTTTCGGTATTGTATTGGGTTCGTATTAAACAAATATATTATTTCTTTTTTAAGGGAGTACGAGCCTGAGATTTCAGGTGCATTCTATATACTCTTCTATATGCTAAAAATTTTTGAACATGGATCACATCATCTTGGTCATAAGTCACTTTAAAATACATAAAAAAGACGGTGTATAAAATTTAATCAACTTCCAATTATAATTTCATATATTAAAGGCCTATAAACATCTTATGCAAATTGAAAGAAAACTCTAGAGAGATCTGTTTCCCGCCAAAATTTTGACGTCTTATATCTCTAAAATTCCTACATGGATTTTCAAAATTTTTTGCTCAAGTTGTTCCATTAGTAGTGCTCTTCAAAACAAAAGGTCAGAATTTTAATTCTAATTACAAAATTTCTGACACTCGTACTCCCTTAAGTAAATGTTGTCCATCTTGGATAATGAACGATGCTTACGTCATATCAATTTCAGAACGACATAATTTTTATTCTGGTGAAATTTTATCATTTGCCACGTAGATGCAGAGAAAAATAATTCGAAACACCAGGTCTGATAGGACAGCCTTATGGGCCTGGGTTGTAGTAGGTATATTTAAATTGATAGAACATCAAATGGACTAAAAGAACATTTCAACAGCTCAAGCGGTAACGAGTCTGGCTCGCAATCGAGAGGTTCCTGGCTAGACCCCAGGAGAATTATCGTACAAAGCAGCCAAATTTAAGGCAACCCCTGGTCAGATTTGACAGAGACTAGGTCTTCAACACAAGGTGAAATCATAAGATATGCACCAAACATACCTGTTCGTTAGGATTCTGAAGTACGTGTATCAGGATATTACTGCATCAAGAAGCTCTACAAGACAAGGAAGTATGGTCGTATCCAAACCTTTATAACCATGGTCCTTAAAAGCTAGCGAGGTCCTTGAAATAAAGATACGAAATGGCTTCAGATGATAAGGGGATATCGAATAATAATAATAAATACAGATCAGCACTCGTCATTTCCTTTCTTCGCACGAATTAACTTTCAAATTTCTTAATATTCAATTTTGTTCTATGGAACTGTCCAACTAATAGACCATCGAACTATAACGAACCTTCGGACCAATGGACCTTCGTACTAATGGACCTTCGGACTAATGAACCTTCGGACCAATGGACCTTCGGACTAATGAACATTCGGACTATCGAGAGGTCCCCTTTCATCCCAGTTTCTATAGGAAATTTAATATTACAAAACCTCCATTTACAAATGTTAGATCCATGACCCCCCTTTTTAAGTTAAGAAGATAAGGTTCTAGTTTAAACTCGTGTTTTAAATTACAATAAAACTGCCCTCTAGTTGATCCAAACTGACTTACTGACACTTCCTTAGAAGTGTTGTTTTATTTTGTTTATTTTCAAATCAACCAGATAAATTGTTTGCGAATAGCTAGTACCTTGATGATGTTGGATACGAGAGAAAAAAACACGAATGCAGCTGTTTATATGCTACTATACAAAACCAAAGCTTCTCCCCTTTTTGTAAAATTTTTGGAATGATTTATACTATCCGCCTCAATTATACAGTGATAATGTCCAATTAATTTGTTAACTCTGATCTCCATTATGAATCAAAGACACTTTATATTTATCAGTACACCGGATGTAAGATAATTGTTATTATGATTTTAAAATACAAAGCAAATAATTAATTCATGTACAACCCTTTTTTCATTAATATTATAATAGGCTCTAGTTCTGTTCAGTATGATCACTGGTTCACTGTCTTGTAACCTGTACGTCAAATTCTATTGAGTCATAATAAGATGGCGGATCATCCGAGCCAAGTTAGGTAGACACCTAATTTTTCTACCTTTTCACTCACTTGCCCTCGTTTTGTGTGAAGTTTAGTTACTGTACAGAACCCAAATATAATGGGGAGTCTCCACACAAAGCGTCGTAGACCAACGTTCACATATAAACTTGTATTTTATGTCCAAACAGAGAGTCCAAAGTGCTTTGAAAATCGAAGCGAAATTTTCATGTTGATTGAACTTTACAGAGAGTCATTCTACTTTTCCAAACAAAAGTGGATGTTTATAGTCTATTTTTGTACCAAACAATTTGATCAGCACACTCGGAAACAATAATTTTACCTGTAAATACCTGTAAAATGCTTTCTCAAAAAACTGCGGTGTACGGCCGTGTCACCACCAAATGTTTACATTTTCCCTCGATTACGGTTGAGTCATTGTACGGTCGAGTCCAAATTTACAAACTCCTTAAAAAGTGTGCATGCAGTTGAGTCATGGTCAATATATTACCTGTTCTTGTTGCATATCAGTAGAAGATACTACAAGACATTGAATGAATACATGTCATTTACTCAAGAATTTACAGACCAACCTTTTAATTTGAAAGGAACGCTTGTTTGTATTTCTAAATATATATTTTGATACTAAATTTTCAGGGAAAAAAAACACAAGGCGTTCAATAATTAACTGAAAGTTTCATTAATCGTGAATAAAATATTTGCTTACAGAACAGAACACCAAACCCACTCCCTCTACGGGATACTCATTTTACTCAATCTGTTGAATATAGTAGAAGACACATTTGGGAAAAATATTTTTTGTGCAAGAATGCTTGCAAAAGATACTTTTTACATTTCTGAAAAAAACGAAGAATTTAGTTAATTGTAGATGATTGGTTGCAGTCCATGATGATAGGGTTATAGTGCGGGGAAATAAGGATGAGGGGTGGTAATTTCTTGGTGAATATGACTATACATTTATGATCTCTTGATGGAATGAGGTTAATTTGACAGTTTATATTCACCCGGTTGTTTCTTATTCTATAATTGAGTGAAGAGAAATCGTTTAGGCTGTTGTAAGGCAGATCAGTTTAATTGTTGTAGCATTTTGGTAACACTGTATAGGTAGTTATGTTGATTTAGGATGTACCTTTAGCTGACCTTATTTGAACTTTTTTAATTTGTGGACACACATTTGTTGCCAAGAATCCCAAACTATGTAACAGTATTCTAATTGAAACCTTACATAGGTGTTATATGCTAGTTCCTTGTTCTTGAGATTATTGGTTTTTACACCAACATGCTTGATGAATCTAAAAGTGTTATTTGCCTTGTTTGAAATATTATTTTGTGACTATTCCAGGATTTCTTCTGTCCACTTAAAGCCATAGAACAAAAACAACGACAATTATCATACCAATAAAAATGCCACGGATAGACGACAGATGCTTAGCAATACTTCAATATTGTTCTATATATCAAACAAATGGAAAGAATATAAACAAAAACATGTAAAGTGCAATACCACACGACAGAGTGAGTGCTGTTTAATCCAATATAAACATATAGAACATATAAATTCAAACAATTTAAGTTCAAACAATCATTCAAATTACTGTTCAAGAGGAAATATTTCAAAAACTCGATGACAAAAATGAATTTTGTAGCAAGAAACTCAGAAAAAGTAAACCTATCAAAATCAGAAATGATAACTGAAAACATAAATGTACCATAGCTAGAAAATTTACCGTCATATCGAGTAAACCCTGTTGTGCTGAATGAGTAAAGCGGGGAAAAATCTCACTTAAATACCAAACAATAGCGCCACCTATGGCATATAATGCAGAATAAATTAATTTCAGTCTAATTCATACATTCAAACGCCTGAAATTATATAAATATTTGGTAATGGTTAGATCAAATGATACTTTGTCCACTGATTTGAGATTTTATTACGGAGAGAATATTCAAAATGTACTGGTTTTCTTTTCCTAGATATGTGAATGATTTCCGTGCTGAAGGACGTTAATCACTCTTCTTGCCATTTTTAGATTTCGTCTAGATCAGATTGAATAGCATTACAGTTAAATTGTAAGTTGATTGTAAGAAAGACGATGGTACGGTGTTCGAAGAGACGTTTTGCTTGATAATGTCGATATCTATGAAGAAGAGGCATTCGTCCAGTACTGGACCTTGACGGACTCCTGATAAGACAGGGCAGTTGGCGAATTCTTGTCAATCAACGACTTTCATCTGTTCCTATTATTGAGAAAAAATTAATTCTGTTTTTATAATTGGCATGTGATAAAGCTTAAAGGGTGTTGCCTGTCCGTTTGCCTATACTTCCTTCGTCTGTCAAACCTAAACTTCATGTATCTTTTGAAGCAGAAGTGCTAGAAAATATAGTTCACCATAATATAGACATGCTTTTCTGGTTATGCAATTTTCATATGCATCTGTCTCATGTTTGTGATGATATTTTGTTGATTTACAAAGTAACATTTACTAACATGAAAGTTGTGTATTTTAATAAAAAAATATGTGATAACTAAATGTCGCAAAATGTGCGATTTCCTACATTAGCAGTGACTAAGTATATTCAGAGACATGTTTATGCTTCTCTGGTCGAGGTCATAAAAAGGACTTTTTTCGAATATTTGCTGGAAAATTTGGTGGACTCGTAAGTTATTCGGATATCATGAAACAATTGACATTAAAGCCAGGGTCACAAGTTTCGCTATTCATTTACATTTAGGTTCAGGTTCTACATAGATCAGCTGAACCACAAGTTGTTTATGTGCTGACTTTATGATTTTAAATACATTACAATCGGTATCTATATATATATAATGTCTGCGTTGTAAGTGACAAACAGCAGTTGAAAAGAGGTTGTTTGATGTTCTGTTCTAATATGAAAATATTTTATTCGCCATGAGCGAAACTGTTCGTTAATCTTTGAACGCATTTTGCTTTTTTCTCAAAATTCAGGATTGAGATATATTTGAGAAAATACAAACAAGCCTTCCTTTCAAGTTAAAAGGTCGGTCTTTAAATTGTTCAGATTCTGACAAGTATCCATCGAATCTACTGATATCCTTAAATAACATAGATAATATTGACTAATTGTAAATGACCCGACTGCATGCACACTTCTTAAGGAATTTGTAAATTTGGACTCGACCGTACAATGACTCAACCGTAATCGATGGAAAAATGTAAACATTTGGTGGTGACACGGCCGTACACCGCAGTTTTTGGACAAAGCGTTTTACAGGTATTTACAGGTAAAACTAGAGTAAGGACTGTCGGAAACGACAGTGATCCTCGCACCCCCTGTTTGACACAGAAAACAGCTATAGACCCTGGGAATAATTTTTTTTAACATTTTTGAAATTAAACTATTGACAGTCACTATTTTTACCATAAGGAATTAAGGAATATATGGTTGTTAGGCAGAATTCCAAAAAATAAGTAGTCTTTGAGACTTTCAGGAATTTTACCAAACTTGGAATCATATATTTTTGAAATCAAGTTTGTGAAATATTTCTTCTAATTCTAACAAATTTTTTAACTATGGTTTCAATGTAGAATTCCAAAAAATTCTTTTTTGACACTTTCAGGAAATTTACCAAAATTGGAATCAAATATTTTTGAAATTCAATTGGTGAAAATGATTGCCCTGATGGAAACAAATCCTAACGGTATTGTTGCTAGGTAAAATTCCAAAAAATACGTGGTCTTTGACACTTTCAGGAAATTTACCAAAATTGGAATCAAATATTTTTGAAATTCAATTGGTGAAAATGATTGCCCT